>JACEFZ010005100.1:0-95000 GCA_014155875.1 Cepaea nemoralis
GGTATGGTATGTATGTATGTATGTATGTATGTATGTATGTATGTATGTATGTATGTATGTATGTATGTATGTATGTATGTATGTATGTATGTATGTATGTATGTATGTATGTATGTATGTATGTATGTATGTATGTATGTATGTATGTATGTATGTATGCATGCATGCATGTATGTATGTATGTATGTATGTATTTATGGATGGTAGAAGAGCGGCTGATTTCTGTAGTCAGGCGGTGCGTGTATGTTGACAATTGTGTATATATTTATGTTATGTCTCACCTGTACTATAGCTATCCTGCCCTGGCAGTCCCTTTCCTTCTCTATAATCTGCCTCCTGTCCGATGTCTGTATTATTGCTGTACCCAATCCGATATGTTGAGTACTAAGACTAAAACATGAGTGTCTTAGACCTAAGCATGTTGTGATATATGATGCGTGTTCATCGGTTTTAACGTTAGCTTCCTGAATGAGTATAAAATCAGGTTTATATCTGTGTATGAGTGGTATAAGATTATTAATTTTGGATCTTATACCTCGAATGTTAATACTCATTATTTTAATTTCCGTTGCCATTTTTGTTGTAAAATAAGAAAAAGTTGAGCATAATTATGTTTCTTGTTTCAAAACTGTCTGTATTCCTGTTATCATTTCTGGAGATTGTCAGTAGATTCCTTCGCCGGGCTCGAAATCTCTAAGTCAATAACGAGGCGTGGTGAAGAATCTGACAGGTTTCTTTTTCGTGGTGGTGTGTTAATGTTATCACTGTCTATTTCGGTCATGGCGCTGGTCGTTTTCTGTTCAGTATAATTACTTACGCATTTCTTGTTGTTTGACCTGTGCTCTTCAGGCGGTGTAGGGTAGTCGTGGTTGTTGAGGGGCGGCAGCGTGGTAACATGTGTTTGGCAGGCTGGAGGTGTCGAGCTTTCACCGTCAGACAGGCTCTTGGTTGAGCGTCCCCTTTTCCGACTGACCAGCTGACCTTCATCCTCCTTACTATGTTGATCTGTCTGGGAGTTCGAGGTGACTTTTTGTGCCAGTATAGGTGCCTTCTGGCTTTGTACTTTGGCCGGACATTTATTACTCCAGTGGGAGTCCTCCCCACAGACTGTACACGCTGTACGGCGCCCCGGAACTGTGATGAAGAGACGGTGTAGCTTGTCTTCTACCCCGTCCAACTCCATGTCCACGTAATGTGGCAGAGGTTCTTTCGGGTTGCACAGAAATAACCATTTGTCCGTGCTGTTTTTCAGTTCATGCACTTCCGCGTTTATATCTCCCGAAATATCCGCGGCTATTTGCTTCACTGTCTCAATCTTTGCGGTTGTAGGCATCCAGTGAATCATAGCCTTGGTCTTTTCCTTCTCTATGTTTTCAATTACAATAGTTACTTTAGGATCTTGCAGTTCATGCTTCATCCCGTGAAGCCGTTCATAATGAGCCGCCTTTGCTTCTGGTGTTAGCGTAGCGTACCATCTTTTAGGGAGATATATATATATATACTACTCAGAATTATAATGAGAAGAACAAGAAATAAGATAAACATTAAAATTGGTGAAGAACAGTATGGATGTGTGGAAGAAAACGATACAAACAATGCAATATATATATATATATATATATATATATATATATATATATATATATATATATATATATATATATATATATATATATATATATATATATTGCATTGTTTGTATCGTTTTCTTCCACACGTCCATACTGTTCTTCACCAATTTAATTTTTATCTTATTTCTGGTTCTTCTCATTATAATTCTGAGTAGAATCTTAGTGACATGATTTATGAGGTTAATTGCACGAAATCTTCGCATTCAATTGCTCCTGGTCTTTTTGGTATAGGTATAAATACCGATGTCAGCATATCACTTGGTAAATATCCACTGCTGTAAATATCATTCAACATTTTGTTTAATATATCTACTCCAAATTCTCCCAGTACTTCTAATTTTGCTATTGTGATTCCATCTATCCCAGCTGTTTTTCCTTTCTTCACAAATTTAGTAGCGAGAGCGACTTCTTCTTTAAGAATGGGTTGACCTTCTAAGTTACCTTTTTTCTGTTAATTCTACTCTTTCTCCATTGTACTTTCTCCATTGTACCATTCTTATATACTAATTCCACCTCTTCATTATAGCATCTTCCATGTTTTTTATTTGAAACACCATGTATTTACTCTTATTTTGATATAATCTCTTAAAGACATCTCCCATCAGATTTTATGACTGTTCAGAGATAATTGTAACGATTCACTTGTTTAAGAATATTTCCATTTACTTGTATATTATATTGTGGTATTTCCTTCTTCCTAGTGATGACCATAATCTGATGTCTTCTTACAATTTAATTATAACCCAAGTTTTCCAATGTGTGCAATAATAGCATCTACTAATTGTGCAGATCCTGCTCATTGTCTGCAATCAAGACTGTATCATCCGCATATCTAATGTTATTGATGTTATGTCCCCCAATGATGATTCATTTCATACAGTCTGCATTTCTGAAAATATTTTCACTGTACAGGGAAAACAGATCTGGAGACAATGCATATCCCTGACTCACACTATTCTTAATAGGCTGATATTTACCTACTTCATTATCAATTTTTATGGCAGCTTCTTGTTTCCAATTTTATATATATACTAGCTGACCCGGCCCGGCTTCGCCAAGGTCCTGGCGGGATCTGTCTGTCTGTCTGTCTGTCTGTCTGTCTGTCTGACCCGGCCCGGCTTCGCCCAGTCCCTGGCGGGGAATCTGTCTGTCTGTCTGTCTGTCTGTCTGCCCGGTCCGGCTTCGCCCAGTCCCTGATGGGAGCACCTCATTTAATTCATATAAGTAGTCATATAAGTTCCCGTTCCCGACTGTCTGTCTGTCTGATCCGGCCCGGCTTCGTCCAGTTCCTGGTGGGGATCTGTCTGTCTGTCTGTCTGTCTATCTGCCTGTGTGTCTGTGTGTGTGTGTGTGTCTGTGTGTGTGTGTGTGTGTGTCTGTGTGTCTATGTGTATGTGTGTCTGTGTGTGTGTGTCTGTCTGTCTGTCTGTGTGTGTATGTATGTGTGTATGTATGTATGTATGTATGTATGTGTGTGTGTAGGTAGGTAGGTAGGTAGGTAGGTAGGTAGGTAGGTATGTATGTATGTAGGTATGTATGTATGTATGTATGTAGTGTATGTATGTGTATGTATGTATGTAGTGTGTGTGTGTGTGTGTATGTATGTATGTATGTATGTATGTATGTATGTATGTATGTATGTATGTATGTATGTATGTATGTATGTATGTATGTATGTATGTATGTATGTATGTATGTATGTATGTATGTATGTATGTATGTATGTATGTATGTATGTATGTATGTATGTATGTATGGATGGTAGAAGAGCGGCTGATTTCTGTAGTCAGGCGGTGCGTGTATGTTGACAATTGTGTATATATTTATGTTATGTCTCACCTGTACTATAGCTATCCTGCCCTGGCAGTCCCTGTCCTTCTCTATAATCTGCCTCCTGTCCGATGTCTGTATTATTGCTGTACCCAATCCGATATGTTGAGTACTAAGACTAAAACATGAGTGTCTTAGACCTAAGCATGTTGTGATATATGATGCGTGTTCATCGGTTTTAACGTTAGCTTCCTGAATGAGTATAAAATCAGGTTTATATCTGTGTATGAGTGGTATAAGATGATTAATTTTGGATCTTATACCTCGAATGTTAATACTCATTATTTTAATTTCCGTTGCCATTTTTGTTGTAAAATAAGAAAAAGTTGAGCATAATTATGTTTCTTGTTTCAAAACTGTCTGTATTCCTGTTATCATTTCTGGAGATTGTCAGTAGATTCCTTCGCCGGGCTCGAAATCTCTAAGTCAATAACGAGGCGTGGTGAAGAATCTGACAGGTTTCTTTTTCGTGGTGGTGTGTTAATGTTATCACTGTCTATTTCGGTCATGGCGCTGGTCGTTTTCTGTTCAGTATAATTACTTACGCATTTCTTGTTGTTTGACCTGTGCTCTTCAGGCGGTGTAGGGTAGTCGTGGTTGTTGAGGGGCGGCAGCGTGGTAACATGTGTTTGGCAGGCTGGAGGTGTCGAGCTTTCACCGTCAGACAGGCTCTTGGTTGAGCGTCCCCTTTTCCGACTGACCAGCTGACCTTCATCCTCCTTACTATGTTGATCTGTCTGGGAGTTCGAGGTGACTTTTTGTGCCAGTATAGGTGCCTTCTGGCTTTGTACTTTGGCCGGACATTTATTACTCCAGTGGGAGTCCTCCCCACAGACTGTACACGCCGTACGGCGCCCCGGAACTGTGATGAAGAGACGGTGTAGCTTGTCTTCTACCCCGTCCAACTCCATGTCCACGTAATGTGGCAGAGGTTCTTTCGGGTTGCACAGAAATAACCATTTGTCCGTGCTGTTTTTCAGTTCATGCACTTCCGCGTTTATATCTCCCGAAATATCCGCGGCTATTTGCTTCACTGTCTCAATCTTTGCGGTTGTAGGCATCCAGTGAATCATAGCCTTGGTCTTTTCCTTCTCTATGTTTTCAATTACAATAGTTACTTTAGGATCTTGCAGTTCATGCTTCATCCCGTGAAGCCGTTCATAATGAGCCGCCTTTGCTTCCGGTGTTAGCGTAGCGTACCATCTTTTAGGGTCCTGAAAGCGGTAGATGGATTTTATCCCTTCCCTACCAATCCCGCAAGGCCCCCTCAAGACGCTCGCCATCAGCGAGTAGTTGAACCGGAATACATGAGGTCCTGATATAGAAAACACAAGTGTGTTCGCTTGATGGAACGCTCCTCCTTCCAAACCTTCACTTGTGTTGACTTTGACACGTTTAACAATTTGGTTTTCCATCTTCGATAATCCGTGACAGAGGAAATCTTCAATACGGAAGCACAGATACAGATACACGTGGTGAAAACAATCGAAAACACTTCCACAAAATTGAAATCACTGATATATTTGAGTAATCCGTGACAGGTGAAATTTTAATCCAGATCTACACGTGGTGATAAACTATCGAATTCAGCCTTTTATAGGCCTGACAAAAAGTTTTCGTCGCTAAGTTGCGAAGATTTCTGCAGTATGTACAAATGAGAATGTTAAAAAAAAGTTAATGTGCTGTTGAAGCAAAATAAAAAGATGAGTTTTAAAATTTTCACTATTTAATTAGATGCATTACTTTTACGAAAACTATGAAAACAGCTTAAATATTATGTCAATATTTATTATAACTCATATGCCTGTAAATAACTATGGACAAAGAGTTTATAAATCTTTGAAAACAATGCAACAATCTATATAAAGAGTAATAGGAATGTTATTAAACGTTATGCCCCTTGAAATAACTTTTCTTATGTTATGTCCCCTTGCGATATTGAAATGATAATATAAATTTAATTATTAAATTTTCAAAGTAAATACTATTTTAGTTAGTAAAATACTATGACAGTCGGTTGCACAGGAATGAAAAGAAGACATGTAGAAAATTTCATCTCAATCGGATGGACCGTTATCGAACGTATATATATATATATATATATATATATATATATATATATATATATATATATATATATATATATATATATATATATATATATATATATATATATATATATATATATATATACTACTCAGAATTATAATGAGAAGAACAAGAAATAAGATAAACATTAAAATTGGTGAAGAATATATATATATTGCATTGTTTGTATCGTTTTCTTCCACACGTCCATACTGTTCTTCACCAATTTAAATTTTTATCTTATTTCTGGTTCTTCTCATTATAATTCTGAGTAGAATCTTAGTGACATGATTTATGAGGTTAATTGCACGAAATCTTCGCATTCAATTGCTCCTGGTCTTTTTGGTATAGGTATAAATACCGATGTCAGCATATCACTTGGTAAATATCCACTGCTGTAAATATCATTCAACATTTTGTTTAATATATCTACTCCAAATTCTCCCAGTACTTCTAATTTTGCTATTGTGATTCCATCTATCCCAGCTGTTTTTCCTTTCTTCACAAATTTAGTAGCGAGAGCGACTTCTTCTTTAAGAATGGGTTGACCTTCTAAGTTACCTTTTTTCTGTTAATTCTACTCTTTCTCCATTGTACTTTCTCCATTGTACCATTCTTATATACTAATTCCACCTCTTCATTATAGCATCTTCCATGTTTTTTATTTGAAACACCATGTATTTACTCTTATTTTGATATAATCTCTTAAAGACATCTCCCATCAGATTTTATGACTGTTCAGAGATAATTGTAACGATTCACTTGTTTAAGAATATTTCCATTTACTTGTATATTATATTGTGGTATTTCCTTCTTCCTAGTGATGACCATAATCTGATGTCTTCTTACAATTTAATTATAACCCAAGTTTTCCAATGTGTGCAATAATAGCATCTACTAATTGTGCAGATCCTGCTCATTGTCTGCAATCAAGACTGTATCATCCGCATATCTAATGTTATTGATGTTATGTCCCCCAATGATGATTCATTTCATACAGTCTGCATTTCTGAAAATATTTTCACTGTACAGGGAAAACAGATCTGGAGACAATGCATATCCCTGACTCACACTATTCTTAATAGGCTGATATTTACCTACTTCATTATCAATTTTTATGGCAGCTTCTTGTTTCCAATTTTATATATATACTAGCTGACCCGGCCCGGCTTCGCCAAGGTCCTGGCGGGATCTGTCTGTCTGTCTGTCTGTCTGTCTGTCTGTCTGTCTGACCCGGCCCGGCTTCGCCCAGTCCCTGGCGGGGAATCTGTCTGTCTGTCTGTCTGTCTGTCTGCCCGGTCCGGCTTCGCCCAGTCCCTGATGGGAGCACCTCATTTAATTCATATAAGTAGTCATATAAGTTCCCGTTCCCGACTGTCTGTCTGTCTGATCCGGCCCGGCTTCGTCCAGTTCCTGGTGGGGATCTGTCTGTCTGTCTGTCTGTCTGTCTATCTGTCTGTGTGTCTGTGTGTGTGTGTGTCTGTGTGTGTGTGTCTGTGTGTGTGTGTCTGTGTGTCTATGTGTATGTGTGTCTGTGTGTGTGTGTCTGTCTGTCTGTCTGGCAAGGAACACCAGGCCTCCTAAATCCAGTGAGCAATAATCAATTGATTATGTGGTTGTTTCGGGATTTGAAATTTAAATATTGAGCACAACCCACTACTGGCAACGCCGATCGCATTCTGATACCTTGCCAGTGAGAAGTCCTGATCGTTCGGGTCCCATCGATTGATGGACGTCGGTCGCGGCGATTGGGCAATCTTGAGCATAGCCTACGATGGGTAGCGTTGTGATATTCTGTTGTGATAATTTGGTGTGTCCAGTGTGTGCCGCGTGGTTACACACCCGCTTCACACGCGTGATCCGGGACTGTTTCCGGATCCGGTCAGGGATATGCACTACTGACGAGCTCAAATGAGGGCGAAACTCGAGTATAGTGCTTCCATATTGACGTGGATAGGCCTTAGGTTCATATCAGAATGCGATCGGCGTTGCCAGTAGTGGGTTGTGCTCAATATTTAAATTTCAAATCCCGAAACAACCACATAATCAGTTGATTATTGCTCACTGGATTTAGGAGGCCTGGTGTTCCTTGCCAGTGAGAAGTCCTGATCGTTCGGGTCCCATCGATTGACGGACGTCGGTCGCGGCGATTGGGCAATCTTGAGCATAGCCTACGATGGGTAGCGTTGTGATATTCTGTTGTGATAATTTGGTGTGTCCAGTGTGTGCCGCGTGGTTACACACCCGCTTCACACGCGTGATCCGGGACTGTTTCCGGATCCGGTCAGGGATATGCCCTACTGACGAGCTCAAATGAGGGCGAAACTCGAGTATAGTGCTTCCATATTGACGTGGATAGGCCTTAGGTTCATATCAGAATGCGATCGGCGTTGCCAGTAGTGGGTTGTGCTCAATATTTAAATATATATATATATATATATATATATTAGCAGGAGTACTGGCACAGGTTTGTGCTACGTACAATATAACTTGTGTAGTCGGTTGAGAAGATACGGGCAAATAATGACCTAACTCGTACACACTAGTCATCACTTAGAAGACACTAAATGTCCTTACCTAACTTTGCTTTATAGCAAGACACATACACGTTGTCATTTAAAACAAAATGTACTACTAACTTCAAAACAGTGTTTTCCCGTTGTGAATTTGACTAGAAATTTGACAGCGAGTCATGACCGCCCACGCTTTCCGGCATGGCACATGATTGATTGATTGATTGATTGATTGATTGATTGATTATAGTGCACAACTTATTGCCTGGCGTACTTCGCTGTATCTCATTGGTTCCCGCTGCAGAAACAAGTTCAACATATCATGAAGTTCATGCATTCATTTAGTAGCGTGTCCTCTGCAGAACATCGCTCCATCGCTTCAGGCAAACACCTCGGTAATAAGCAAGATTTCCTGCGTCCGATGCACCCATCAGAAGATCATCCGACACATCCTGCACCCATCTTCTCTTTGGCCTTCCTCTTCCTCTCTTCCCAGGCATATACCCCTCCATTATTGTTCTCTCCAAACTTTCGAGACGTTTCAAGTGACCAAAATATTTCAATTTTCTTTGTTTTATCGTCTTTACTAGCCAACCTTCTTCAATATTTTGCTCTTGAAGTATTGATGCATTTGTTCTTTTTTTTTAATCCAAGATATTATTAGAATTCGTCTATAATTCAAAGGCATTTATGCGCTGTTCAGCTTGTTAGTAAGTGTCCAGGTCTCACAGACGTATGTTGCAATGGAAAAGATGCATACTCTTAAAAATCTAATCTTTGTGGTTCTATCTGTCCCACTTCACAATTTACTCAGTTTGATTTAATCTTTGAAGAGCAATAATAGATGTTCGTCTTTTAACTTCTTTCATTGTGTCACATTGTTGGTAATCAATGACCCAAGATAATCGAAATTTTCCACCACCTCCAATTTTTCCCCATTAACATATATTTCTTTCTCCATAGCAGTTTTATCTGTATGCATTATCTTTGTTTTTGCTATGTTAGGATATAAGCAGTGATTTTCACTATTTTTTTTTTTTGCGCTCGTTCGGTTTGAACTCAAGCGTAGTCCATACACACTATTTATAGTAGTGATGGACTGAATTTTGCGTGTGGGTTAGCTTTCCCCAATAACAGTATCCCTCACCATCAGGCGAACCCACTTCGACTTCAGAGGTACTTGTAATTTACGTCCCCAAGTCAAGGATGACAGGTCAACATTTTCGTCCAGCTGTCCGCTGAAGGGGTTGAACCGCTTGCCTCGGCATCAGCACACCGGATGTTCAAGAACACGCTTTCTTGAATGGCCATTCGGATCTGCATTTTCACTATTCAGCTGGGTTGAGGTTATTAGGTTTTCTATACCATTCTGTGTTATATCATGAAGTAGCACAACGAATATTTCCAACTGAAATAAACAACAATAAACAAAACTACATTGCCATATATTTCACTGTCGCCGTGATAGTTGTAAAGATTTTCATGTCTTTTTGTTTACATAACTGTGGCTACCCGCTTGTATAGCAGACGCTTCGTTGTATGTTGAACTTGTTTCAGTAGTATATACCCCACGAGACACAGCGAAATCATCATCAGCATCATGTGCCATGCCGATAAGCATATGCGGTCATATTCCTTGTGCTGTGGTGTTTTTAACACAACAGATAAATAATACATTTGTAATTGGGTGTTAATTGTGTGTCGAGTGTCATAAGCTCGCCCCACTTAGCTTTGGAACCATGTTACGCCCATAATATATACATATATACCCCCGTCCGTGCGCATGTATGTACAAACATTCATATGTATACTGTGTCTGAATGGGTCTAAACGTGTTGGTTGCTAGGAAACAAAGCTCGTAAAAGGGCATTAATGTTATTTAAATATTGCCTAATGTTAAGAAGAGCTACATCAGAAGCCAACAGAGCCCACCTGCCGCCGGGCAAGCTGACACCGTGTCCAGTTGGCCACTGCTGACATACGTACTTGTGTGTATGTGTGTGTGTGTCCCCAGGCTTGCACGGCCGAGTAGAACTACACAAGGTCTCACATAATTAAACTACAGTAGCCATGACTGTGTGAATATATTCACGGTTATCTGACATTACATCCGCTGTTGTATTGCTAAGTGATGTTTACACACAATTCTGATGCTAATTTCAGTGGCCATCAACACGGCTCTCAAACTATAGATAACCTCAGCAGGGTTCATTAATGGACTGAAATCTCGCGGCGGGAAATTTGTCTTCTGCTCAGCGAGATGATCAAATTGCTTGATTGGTTGCCATGACAACAGCAACAACAATATTAGCGCCAGAACCCGTTCTATTCTAGAATTCTGTTGAGCGGTGCATGTTTATTCTAGTGACACAGATGTTAAGTGTACACAGCACTCCGGCTGCTGTAAAGAGTTGACCAATATTTGCTAGCGATTTTGTTAGCGCTCGAGCTCTCCCAGTACTGGAGGAGTAGCCAAGGCTAAATATTAAACCGTGTTAGAGGCTAGAGAAGCAAAACAGAACAATGTGCTGCTGCTCACTCACGTTGAAGTTAAACGTGTGGGGAAAAACATGCACCTGTGTATTAGGTGGAGATGTACTTGTTAAAGTTCTCTGCATGCCCTTTACAGGACGCCACAGTCAGCCCTAACTTTCTCTGGCCATTTGTAATTTTCAGCAGTTAATAATTTCTGTTATTGAGTATGGTTTGGAGCTGCTGACAGGATCGAAGAGCCAGCTTGAAAGGTTGGAGCGCATACAGAATGTGGCCTTGTGGGTAATCTTGGGGTGCACACAGGACACTCCAATTGTACGCGTGCAGCATATCCTGGCACTACAAACAACTGGAGACAGGCATGGGTTCCTTCAAGCCAAATGGTACCTGAGAGTGGCTGCAAACAGGGATGACCCCCCCCCCCCCTCCCCCTTGCATGAAGCCATGGATATGGTAAAGGGTCATAGACTGAGAAGAGGCAGGACCTGGGTGGTACAGGCAGAAATATCTATCAGGTGAGAGAAATAGAAAACATCAATAGTGAACAGGAATGGATAAAAGTACCAGAAGACATGTTGGACTGGCACAAGGTAATAGTAACAGTAACAATGGCCCGAGAGTGCAGAGAGTGAGCAGCTGGTCGCACTGAGTTGGAGGTGTAACAACTGATCCAGAAACAGGAATGTTTCGTGTACAATTATTTGTCTCGCTTTAGAGGTCACATATTGTGAGAATTGTGTGAATTTTCGGCCCTGGTCAATAGGAATTGCGAGAAATGAACAGGCTCATGGGCTGGCAAGGAATGCACCCCTTGGTGGTAGGTTATCTATGGACAAGGGAGAGGGGGTCGTGCGCCTGTGGGATTAGGTCGAGAAAGCGGAGGAACAAACTGGGAACCCGTACGTGGAAAGAATGATATAGTGAGAGATCGACAGGGGTTCTGGACGAATCTCAAAAATGAGAGGGAGAACTTTCAATCAGATGGCAGTTGGAACGATTAACAGCCGGACTCTTCGCTTGTTGTTGAACGATGGGACGGAGTGCGCGTGAGGATATCGTGAGTGCAACTCAACAGCCCAGCTTGTAATTTTCTAGGTAATTTTATGGTCAGTAGTTTGTTATTGCGGGCTTCGTGGCTTAGAGGTTATGACTTTTCTCCGTAATCTCGTATACTCTCGTCGGTAACGTGATGACGGTTAGAATCAGCAGTGGTTCGAATCGCATCGGTAACTTACGGGGTATGAGAGCCGGTCGCTCAGAAAGCAATGGCAAACTACTGAGCGTAATCTTGCCAAGAAATCAACATACAACTGAAAGATGCTGGTGTTGACAGCGATGTCCTGTAAAGGATATGGAAAAAAAGAAAAAAGTTTGCTATTGCTTTCTACAGGAACAACGCTCATACTCATACCTTTGTAACAACCAAGGTCAGGCGGTGTGCTCCAAAACCGCAAGCAGCTGATTTCGACGAACTCTCCCCCCCCCCCCCCCCCCCCCCCCCCCGCCCGCAAGAAGACGCCAACAGTGAATGTATCACCGGAAAATAAGAGGGCCTGTGTTTCTGGCCCCTGCATCTTGCCACAGCGCATCCAAGGAGCAATGAGCAGTAGCACTGTAACCTAGCATGCATGTCTGAGCGGCCACTACGGAGGGTTGGCGTGAGACTGGCTACCTAATAGTAATACCGTTGGGAACTTTGGTTGCAACATCCGACCTGTTACAATGCAGTCTTTGCAGGGCCACTTGGTGCGAGGTGGTTGAGGGCATATGTTCTACAGCGGGATGTAAGGCCACAGTAGAGTGTGCCTACTGACACACACACATGCTGGGCCAGAGATACAAGACAACAGAAGAGTGCGCCTACTGCACACACACAAGCTGGACCAGAGATACAAGGCAACAGAAGAGTGCGCCTACTGACACAAACATGCTGGGTCAGAGATATAAGGCAACAGAAGAGTGCGCCTACTGACACAAACATGCTGGGTCAGAGATACAAGGCAACAGTAGAATGTGCCTACTGACACACACATGCTGGGCCAGAGATACAAGGCAACAGTAGAGTGTGCCTACTGACACACACACACATGCTGGGCCAGAGATACAAGGCAACAGTAGAATGTGCCTACTGACACACATGCTGGGCCAGAGATACAAGGTCACAGTAGAGTGTGCCTACTGACACACACATGCTAGACCAGAGATACAAGGCAACAGAAGAGTGTGCCTACTGACACACACATGCTGGGTCAGAGATACAAGGCAACAGAAGAGTGTGCCTACTGACACACACATGCTGGGTCAGAGATACAAGGCAACAGAAGAGTGTGCCCACTGACACACACATGCTGGGTCAGAGATACAAGGCAACAGAAGAGTGTGCCTACTGACACACACATGCTGGGCCAGAGATACAAGGCAACAGAAGAGTGTGCCTACTGAGACACACATGCTGGGCCAGAGATACAAGGCAACAGAAGAGTGTGCCTACTGACACACAAATGCTGGGTCAGAGATACAAGGCAACAGAAGAGTGTGCCTACTGACACACACATGCTGGGTCAGAGATACAAGGCAACAGAAGAGTGTGCCTACTGACACACACATGCTAGACCAGAGATACAAGGCCACAGAAGAGTGTGCCTACTGACACACACATGCTGGGCCAGAGATACAAGGCAACAGAAGAGAGTGCCTACTGACACACACATGCTGGGCCAGAGATACAAGGCAACAGAAGAGTGTGCCTACTGACACACACATGCTAGACCAGAGATACAAGGCAACAGAAGAGTGTGCCTACTGACACACACATGCTAGACCAGAGATACAAGGCAACAAAAGAGTGTGCCTACTGACACACACATGCTGGGCCAGAGATACAAGGCCACAGAAGAGTGTGCCTACTGACACACACATGCTAGACCAGAGATACATGGCCACAGAAGAGTGTGCCTACTGACACACACATGCTGGGCCAGAGATACAAGGCAACAGAAGAGTGTGCCTACTGACACACACATGCTGGGTCAGAGATACAAGGCCACAGAAGAGTGTGCCTACTGACACACACATGCTGGGCCAGAGATACAAGGCAACAGAAGAGTGTGCCTACTGACACACACATGCTGGGCCAGAGATACAAGGCAACAGAAGAGTGTGCCTACTGACACACACATGCTAGACCAGAGATACAAGGCAACAGAAGAGTGTGCCTACTGACACACACATGCTGGGCCAGAGATACAAGGCAACAGAAGAGTGTGCCTACTGACACACACATGCTAGACCAGAGATACAAGGCAACAGAAGAGTGTGCCTACTGACACACACATGCTGGCCAGAGATACAAGGCAACAGAAGAGTGTGCCTACTGACACACACATGCTAGACCAGAGATACAAGGCCACAGAAGAGTGTGCCTACTGACACACACATGCTGGGCCAGAGATACAAGGCAACAGAAGAGTGTGCCTACTGACACACACATGCTGGGCCAGAGATACAAGGCAACAGAAGAGTGTGCCTACTGACACACACATGCTAGACCAGAGATACAAGGCCACAGAAGAGTGTGCCTACTGACACACACACGCTAGACCAGAGATACAAGGCAACAGAAGAGTGTGCCTACTGACACACACATGCTGGGCCAGAGATACAAGGCCACAGAAGAGTGTGCCTACTGACACACACATGCTGGGCCAGAGATACAAGGCAACAGAAGAGTGTGCCTACTGACACACACATGCTGGGCCAGAGATACAAGGCAACAGAAGAGTGTGCCTACTGACACACACATGCTGGGCCAGAGATACAAGGCAACAGAAGAGTGTGCCTACTGACACACACATGCTGGGCCAGAGATACAAGGCAACAGAAGAGTGTGCCTACTGACACACACATGCTAGACCAGAGATACAAGGCCACAGAAGAGTGTGCCTACTGACACACACATGCTGGGCCAGAGATACAAGGCAACAGAAGAGTGTGCCTACTGACACACACATGCTGGGCCAGAGATACAAGGCAACAGAAGAGTGTGCCTACTGACACACACATGCTGGGCCAGAGATACAAGGCACAGAAGAGTGTGCCTACTGACACACACATGCTGGGCCAGAGATACAAGGCAACAGAAGAGTGTGCCTACTGACACACACATGCTGGGCCAGAGATACAAGGCAACAGAAGAGTGTGCCTACTGACACACACATGCTAGACCAGAGATACAAGGCAACAGAAGAGTGTGCCTACTGACACACACATGCTGGGCCAGAGATACAAGGCAACAGAAGAGTGTGCCTACTGACACACACATGCTAGACCAGAGATACAAGGCAACAGAAGAGTGTGCCTACTGACACACACATGCTGGGCCAGAGATACAAGGCAACAGAAGAGTGTGCCTACTGACACACACATGCTAGGCCAGAGATACAAGGCAACAGAAGAGTGTGCCTACTGACACACACATGCTGGGCCAGAGATACAAGGCAACAGAAGAGTGTGCCTACTGACACACACATGCTAGACCAGAGATACAAGGCAACAGAAGAGTGTGCCTACTGACACACACATGCTGGACCAGAGATACAAGCTAATCAATTTCATAATATATTACAGGTCATGTGAGATGCCTAAACAATCTTATTGACATGGTCAACAGGAAGTATAGGCAATGTCAGGAGCCTGTTCCTCGCCCCAAGGCGTGTTGCAACGTGTCCTGGCGACATATTTGTAGAAACCAAGCGACACTTCATGGCTGATATGGTCGAGACCACACTGGCCGTCTGTACTTCCAAGACCAGTTTCTGGTACCCATTGTCGGCTAGGTAGAACCAGGTCATAACAAAAATAGTACTTCGATGAGGATTCAAATCTATGAGCAACCAGGGTGGCAGGCAAACTGATAGCCTCTGGGCTACCCTGGCCCCAGTATATGTAGGCTGAACAACGGGTATCTGTGAGATATGGTTATACGCAGATATGTGGTGGCTTTTTTGTTGATACGTAGTGAGATTTGTTGATATGCTGGTATGTGGTGAGATTTGGTGATATGTGGGTTTGTGGTGACTTTTTGATCTGCAGATATGTGGTGAGATTTGGTGATCTGCAGGTATGTGGTGAGATTTGGTGATATGGGGTTATGTGGTGACTTTTTGATATGCAGGTATGTGGTGAGATTTAGTGATATGTGGTGAGATTCGGGCATGTTATGAGAAGAGATGGATTGGAGAACTTGGTGACAACTGGTAAGATCGAAGGGAACAGACCAAGAGGAAGACCTAGAAGCAAATACCTGGATGGCTTGGCCACATGGCATGGTCGAGACAGGAACACGGAGCTGATCCACGACTCTGGTGATCGAGTGAGATGGCAAAACATGACCGCTCACGCTTACTGGCATGGCACATGATGGATGGATGGATTGATGGATG
This sequence comes from Cepaea nemoralis, assembly GCA_014155875.1. NCBI lineage: Eukaryota > Metazoa > Mollusca > Gastropoda > Stylommatophora > Helicidae > Cepaea > Cepaea nemoralis. The sequence goes on from JACEFZ010005100.1 coordinate 15,997, forward strand.
GTGAGATTTGGTGATTTGTGGTTATGTGTGAGATCTGGTGATATGTGGGTATGTGGTGAGATTTGGTGATATGTGGGTATGTGGTGAGAATTGGTGATATGCTGGTATGTGGTGAGATTTGTTGATATGCTGGTATGTGGTGAGATTTGGTGATAATGCAGGTATGTGGTGACGTTTTGATATGCAGATACGTGGTGAGATTTGGTGATATGCAGGTATGTCATGAGATTTAGTGATATGTGGTGAGATTTGGTTGTTTGTGGGTATGGGATGAGATTTGGTGATATGTGGTGAGATTTGGTGATATGTGGTGAGATTTGGTGATATGTGGGTAAGTTGTAAGATTTAGTGATATGAGAGTATGTGGTGACTCTTTGTTGATATGCGGATACATGGTGAGATTTGTTGATATGCTGGAATGTGGTGAGATTTGGTGATATGTGCGTATGTGGTGAGATTTGGTGATATGTGGGTATGTGGTGACTTTTTGATCTGCAGATATGTGGTGAGATTTTGTGATATGCGGGTATGTGTGAGATTTGGTTATATGCGGTTATTTTGTGAGATGTGGTGATATGTGGGTATGTGGTGAGATTTGGTTATATGCAGTTATTTTGTGAGATATGGTGATATGTGGTGAGATTTGATATGTGGTGAGGTTTGTTGATATGCTGGTATGTAGTGAGATTTGGTGACCAAGGGTTAGGTGTGAAATATGATGACATATTTGCATATGTGAGCATATAGAATACAGAGTATATACTCAAAATAGATCTACAAACACAATAGCGTATAAACTATAGACACGTCTTAGCATAAACAGAGAGAACAGGCAGTTATTTGTATAGGAAGCTAGAAAACAAACATACAGACAAACAAGAATGATAAAGTTTATTCAGTAGGGAAAAATGGGAAAACCAACACTGCATGAACTAGTTTCAGTCTTGCCAACCAAATATTTATTGTTGATAATGAAAGAAACAAGTATTGAAACTTAGCTGTAGATATAATCTCTACTACCATCACCGTCAGAGCAAACATGTCGACATCATTGTCAAGCTCAAGTTTAATCTGAAGACTGCTAAGATACTGTTTCTTGTTCTAACTAATTTTGTCACTCCTTCTTCTACATCAGTGGTTCCCAAAGTGGATTGACCACTCTTTGGGAGGGAGGGATAGATCTTTATGTGCAGAACAATTTAAAAGAAAGGTTGGTGGATAGATCCAAAGATGCAGCGGAATGGTTCAGAAGGGCACTGGAAAGATTCAAGCAAGTGGTGAGGTTGTGAATGTGCAGTAGGAAGAGGTATATTTGTAGGCATGTGAGTGAGTGAGTGTGTGTGTGTGTGTGAGAGAGAGAGAGAGAGAGAGATAGAGAGAGAGAGAGAGGTAGGTAGGTAGGTAGGTAGTATGTCTGTCTGTCTGGTGGTGTTAGGAATATGATATTTGAGGCAAGGGGGCTATAGCCCACACAAGTCTGGGAACCACTGCTGCAGGACTACACCAGGACACAGGACAGTGCTAACCTGGCATGTCTTGATATACCTAATTCTTCCTTCTATAATTCATCATTCTGCTCTGTAAATGCAAATCATCCTGCTGACTGATGTGACTACCACCTCCTGCAGCCTCACGTGATAAACAATTTGATGTAGTATTTTTTAAATAAAATAAGTACTGTTTTGATCGTTTACATGTAGAAATGTCTAACACAAAAGTCTAATACCGAATATGAGCAACAATAAACTCAACACGGCCAAGTGACACATTCTTCATGCTAATGTCACATGCCCGGCATACAGCCCATAATTTCTCTACCATACAGCAGCAACTGAAGAGTCATGTCGTCAGTACTGGTCACCCAGAACACTTTCTGCGACCCATGTTATGAAACTGGGTTCACCCTCAAGCCATGTGTTAATGAAAACAAGATGCCCCTTGAGGGATCCAAACCTTGGGCAGCCGGTGCGTGCACTAACCACTCTACTGCTGCTCAACAACAATGGTAATAGTCATAAGACAGCTAACTACTATCTATGATAACTTATGGACGGATTTTATGTACAGGAATTATAGAAAACATACAACTGTATGATGCAAACACAGATCTAGAAATAGTGTAGTCTATTCAGTGGTGCACCATTAAACAAGAAACACATCTTTAAAACATAAGGGTTGGAGAAATTATGTACTTAAAAGGCAAAAGAGAGACTGGAAGTTGAAAGAAATAAAAGATAAAATGTCTTCATTCCACATGGCCAAAGTCTGCTCTACGACAAGAATGAAGTGTTTTTTCCTTACCAGTCAGCTCTTTGATCTGAACCATTTCTCTCAGAGTTGATCGATGACTTCACCACAGAGGCATTACATTTAATAAAATGTTACATTGAGACAAATTCATGAATGATAAATTCACAAAAATAGAAATCATGAAAGACAACATTGAAATCCTTACTAGTGTGAAAATGCCTACATAATGAAACAAATACTCAGTCACGATTAAGTCTTTCCTCTTCTACGCTAGCGGTGCAGAGCTTCCTCATAATCCGATTTGTATTTGATTATATAGACATGCAGAATCAAGTTCAGCATTTGCTTCACGGAGTACTGACCGCCAGTGTTCCTCAGAGTTGGCGGGAAGCTACTCATTCACTAAACAGTACACCTATACTACAGAGTTGGTGGGGAAGCTACTCATTCACTAAACAGTACACCTATACTACAGAGTTGGCGGGAAGCTACTCATTCACTAAACAGTACACCTATACTACAGAGTTGGCGGGGAAGCTACTCATTCACTAAACAGTACACCTATACTACAGAGTTGGTGGGGAAGCTACTCATTCACTAAACAGTACCCCTATACTATAAAGTATGTGGGGGTGCTATTTTTTCATCACTCAACTGAGAGGTGAGCTACTTCTATACCCCACAATACATGAGGAGTGCAATATCTTCACCTCAACAGTACATTGGGATGCTATTTCTTCATCACACAAAAGGGTGGCATGCTAATTATCCACCATACGGTAGGTGGGAATGCTACTTGTTCACCACACAATAAGATGGGGTGCTGCATTTGTACCACACAGCAGGTGAGGAGGGTGTGGCCCTATTTCATGAATAAAATAGGCTGGATACAAAACATATACCAGTTCCCACAAGCAATAAAAGCATAGACAAAACAAGCTCTTGTATTTCCTAACTTAAAAAATAAGGACAAGCACTGCAACAAAGCAGAACCAGGGTGACTGAGAGTTCAATTAGCAACTATGTTATAGCTACTTTCTACTCTGTAACATATACACCTCTTCATTGTTTGTGAAATGAGAGAAGGGAGATATCCAGGTGTTTCCACCAGGATGTCTGTGTGCATAAGAGAGAAGGGAGATGTCCAGGTGTTTCCATCAGGATGTCTGTGAGCATGGAGGTCTATAAGAGAGAAGGGAGATGTCTAGGTGTTTCCATCAGGATGTCTGTGTGCATGGAGGTTTATAAAAGAGAAGGGAGATGTCCAGGTGTTTCCATCAGGATGTCTGTGTGCATGGAGGTCTATAAGAGAGAAGGGAGATGTCCAGGTGTTTCCATAAGGATGTCTGTGTGCATGGGGGTCTATAAGAGAGAAGGGAGATGTCCAGGTGTTTCCATCAGGATGTCTTTGAGCATGGGGGTCTATAAGAGAGAAGGGAGATGTCCAGGTGTTTCCATCAGGATGTCTGTGAGCATGGAGGTCTATAAGAGAGAAGGGAGATGTCTAGGTGTTTCATTCAGGATGTCTGTGTGCATGGAAGTCTATAGGAGAGAAGGGAGATGTCTAGGTGTTTCCATCAAGATGTCTGTGTGCATGGAGGTCTGTAAGAGAGAAGGGAGATGTCCAGGTGTTTCCATCAGGATGTCTGTGAGCATGGAGGTCTATAAGAGAGAAGTTAGATGTCTAGGTGTTTCCATCAGGATGTCTGTGTGCATAAGAGAGAAGGGAGATGTCCAGGTGTTTCCATCAGGATGTCTGTGAGCATGGAGGTCTATAAGAGAGAAGGGAGATGTCTAGGTGTTTCCATCAGGATGTCTGTGTGCATGGAGGTTTATAAAAGAGAAGGGAGATGTCCAGGTGTTTCCATCAGGATGTCTGTGTGCATGGAGGTCTATAAGAGAGAAGGGAGATGTCCAGGTGTTTCCATAAGGATGTCTGTGTGCATGGGGGTCTATAAGAGAGAAGGGAGATGTCCAGGTGTTTCCATCAGGATGTCTTTGAGCATGGGGGTCTATAAGAGAGAAGGGAGATGTCCAGGTGTTTCCATCAGGATGTCTGTGAGCATGGAGGTCTATAAGAGAGAAGGGAGATGTCTAGGTGTTTCATTCAGGATGTCTGTGTGCATGGAAGTCTATAGGAGAGAAGGGAGATGTCTAGGTGTTTCCATCAAGATGTCTGTGTGCATGGAGGTCTGTAAGAGAGAAGGGAGATGTCCAGGTGTTTCCATCAGGATGTCTGTGAGCATGGAGGTCTATAAGAGAGAAGTTAGATGTCTAGGTGTTTCCATCAGGATGTCTGTGTGCATGGAGGTCTATAAGAACAGACATTCATTCACTGAAACAAGCCAAACTATGGTGTCACATTAAAACATAACAGAAAACAAGTCTCCTAGACGGAACCACCTGTGGATATGTGAAGTGATGAGTCTGTCAGTTTTGTAGCAGGAACCACCTGTGGATATGTGAAGTGATAGGTCCATCACATTTTTGTAGGTCAGAATGCACGGTGGGATACGTGGTCCAATAGCCAGTACTGTGATGAACCTCATTAGAAGTACATCTTTCCATAACCTTTCTTGTCAAATTAAGTTCATATAAAATAATGAAATAACAGTTTCTGCATGGCAAAATATCGGGATGTGAAGTGTGAGGTCTTCCCATATTCTAGGCCATGGCATGATGATGTGAGGTGGTCTGTTCCCTTGCTCACTGTGTTCCCACTCCAAACAATTCCCACAATGAAGATTGTATGAGGTGGGGGTTGACCCTAGAGCTGTACTGGTCAACAAACAGAATGCCGGACCAGTGCCTTAGAGAGCCAGGGAACTATGACCAGTGCCTTAGAGAGCCAGGGAACTATACCGCACTGGTCAACAAACAGAACCTTGGACCAGTGCCTTAGAGAGCCAGGGAACTATGACGCACTGGTCAACAAACAGAACCTTGGACCAGTACCTCAGAGAGCCAGGGAAATATGACGTACTGGTCAACAAACAGAACCCTGGACCAGCGCCTTAGAAAGCCAGGGAACTATGACGTACTGGTCAACAAACAGAACCTTGGACCAGTGCTTTAGAGAGCCAGGGAACTATGACGTACAGATCAACAAACAGAACCTTGGACCAGTGCCTTAGAAAGCCAGGGAACTATGACGTACTGGTCAACAAACAGAACCTTGGACCAGTGCTTTAGAGAGCCAGGGAACTATGACGTACAGATCAACAAACAGAACCTTGGACCAGTGCCTTAGAAAGCCAGGGAACTATGACGTACTGGTCAACAAACAGAACCTTGGACCAGTGCTTTAGAGAGCCAGGGAACTATGACGTACAGATCAACAAACAGAACCTTGGACCAGTGCCTTAGAAAGCCAGGGAACTATGACGTACTGGTCAACAAACAGAACCTTGGACCAGTGCTTAAGAGAACCAGGGAACTATGATGTACTTGAATGCCATAAACCACCATAAAAACTGATTTTGTGGGGGGCTGCTCGGTCTCAAGGTATGATGTCCGCCTCAAGTGCTGGAGGCCCCAGGTTCAAGTCCTGGTGAGGACCAGGATTTTTTCATGTGGACTTCTAATAATAAAATTTCCCCTGGTCTCTGGGAGTGAGATTGGATGCCCGTGTGTATTGTTGCGCACGTAAAACATCCCTTGGCAGTTGGAAATCGAAAAAGAATAGCCTAACGGCGCTGCCCGGGCAAACATTTCGAGTTAAAAATCTACCCAAAGTATTTCAGGATCCTCGCCGGTGCTATGGAGTTCGTGCACTGAGCTGAGTTTCTCTAGACTCAGGTTTGAGTTAGGAGGAGAACAGAGTATTTATGGGTTACACCCGTGTGCCGTGATGGTGATCCATCAACTAAACTAAACTAAAAACGTGATTTATCAGATATATGGCAGGGCATACCCACATCATGTTTCATTGATGATATGTGCCTGCCTGCCTGCGTGCGTGCATGCATGTGTGTGCATGCATTCATTAAATACAATAATATCATGATTACTGTAGGTGACATTAATCTGCATTGTTTGCTTGTTAAGGGTGAACATTATATTTGAATACTCTACTGAAGCAGGACATAATATGACACATTTCATTCATAAAACAAATAGAAATTAAAGTATATTTATACAATATTTTATCATATATGCACGGCTCACAGAATCAGAATCAACATGTCTGCTGTGCCACAGGTGGCCATCAGTTGTGAAGTGGATGTAGGTGACACGACAGAAGTGACAAGAAAACACAAAATGTTGCAGGCACGCAATACACACAACAGCATGAGACTAGGTCCAGAACTACTAGTTGAAGGGAACTGAACTGACTAGACACCTACAATTTATAGGCAAATCAGCAACATGGGAGTGATAAAAATACAACAAGAACATGGTCAAAAACACATGAGATGAAACAGATTGAAGAATATATGAATTCCTATCTCATGTCTAGACTTAGTACTGTCTGTGAAGATAAGATTCTTACAAATATTTGCTCATGTACCAAACTTATTCCAGCCATTTCTACTTCACATGTTCATATGTGACTATTCTAGATGTTTGCTTCCTACTTCAGGAATAGCTTTCACAGGCAGGTATTTTTTACTCGAGATAAACACAATCATGAAGACATGAAAAGAAATTCTGTGTGTGTTTACTAAGATACAGACATGTCAAATGAACACAGCACAAAACTAACCTCTTCTGTGCTGAGAGGAAAACATGTTGAAGGCCAAACATAATAATTATGTTATTCCTGGTGGAAATTTAAATAATGAAACACACATAATATGTTGCACAACGTATTGCTGACATATTTCGCTGTATCTCATCAGGAGCACATTACAGAAACAAGTTCACAAATAATGAAGTAGCGTAATGAATCCTTTCAACTGAAATACACTGTCCTATGTTTGAATGTCACCAAGGTAGATTTAAAATGACATTTATCTCTCTAAAACTACCATGATGTCAGTGAAACATATGGCATTGTGAACCATATACTTCAGCTGAAGAATTTATTATCCTACTTCACATGTTTTCTGCAGCATGCAGCTGATGAGATACAGTGAAATATGCCAGGCAGGAAATTTTGAAACATTTTGTTTGTGTCTTCATTATTCAGAAGATGTTATCAGTGCTGAGACAGTAGGTGCCAGTGAATGTCCAAGCCAGGAACAAACTACTGGACAGTGACCTCAACTTTCTTACATAACTGCCACTCTCACCAACATCTCTCTCAATCTCTTGGTCACCAACATTTCTGTCAGATATCTGGTCTACTTGTTAAGAAGAATAACATAAGGTTTTCAACATGTCTGCAGTGAGAGAGGGTGGACAGAATAAACTCATAATTAGATGATTTAAAGAGTAGAATTTGCCCCAATTTTTCTTAAAGTATTGACTTCACTGAACTGCCTTCCCTATGACCTCCTCACCTCTTATTTTCACATTAAACGTTTGCCTGGAGATTAAACTGTTGTCACATGTTGCAGTTGCTGCTATTATAAGTTGATCATGCCCCAATTGTTCCCCTTTAGGAGTTATTTCTGGCTGCAGTCAAGTGCCACATGGGAGAGCCTGGACACATCAATGTGCAGTCACTATAAAACACTGCATGAGCAGCCTGACATAGCGTATGTGAGCAAGAAATGTAACATGCTCTCAGAATATCTGCTGTTTCATACTTGAAGAATCTGAGGTTGTATCCACTTTAAACATAGGAATGATGAATCAAAGGTAAAGGTCATAGATTAGCAGACTTCAGACAGCAAAACATCAGATTTATCCTCCATACAAAACCATCAGTTTAAGACACAGAACAAAACAGTGACAAGATACTGAATAGTAAGATGCAGGGGGCCAAGATTAGATTGCTGGAATGGCTGAAGGTTCATAGGTGTTCTTTCAAATACATAATAGGACTACAATATTTACAAATAAAACAATGCATGTTCAAGTTACTTGTGTTAAAAAGAACTTTCTAATTTACCAGTCAATCAAGAATAAAAGTACTCCTATATACAAACGTCACTGTCCTGATATCAGTACAGTATTATAATCTCAACATTCTCATTGGTTAAAAATGATTACAGTTGTGGCAATATCTGACAGCACTTGCAGAAACAAACATAAAATCCCTGTAATCTGAAACATTGAGATATTTCAATAAAAATAAAATATATTCTGCTATAAATGTGATTAAAGTATCTCGTAACTCAGTCAACAGAAGGTAACAGTAAGAGGTCACCTGATCTACAGGTGTCTAGTCTCGCTGGGTGTTGGGCTGGAGCCGGCTGACAATAAAATGGCAAATGCCTGTGAGGGGAACATGATCCAGCCTAGCAGTAACCCCAGCGTGTCTGTAACTTCTACATCATGCCTTGGTTACACCCTGAAATGCTTCTCAGCAGACGTGAAGTTTCAGCACTGGCCTTGCACACCCTCCTAGTGTCTGACTGTGGAGATGGGAAGGAGAACTCTGCAACATGGCCCCTGTGTAGACAGTACTGTAGTACCCAACAGGAGGACATTCTCTACACAACCATAAGTCAAACTGAGACAAATCCTTGGGGACTGAGTGGTCTCGAGGTATGGTGTCCACCTCGAGTGCTGGAGGTCCTGGGTTCAAGCCCCGGTGAGGGCTGGGATTTTTTTCACGTGTCCTTCTAGTAACAAAATGTCCCCTGGTCTCTGGGTAGTGAGATTGGTAACAGGATTAGTACGCAAACTTTTTGACTACAAACCTTCATGTATAATCCCACAATTCTGTAAGTCACAGAATATACAGAGCTCAAGCAATGTTTGTTCCACTATTCATCTATCTAATTACTAGTAAGACAACATTACATGAATTTTACAAACCCACGATTGTACTCAACATTACTGCTGGAACCATGGTTCCACTGCCACTTGTTAAATAACATTACTGCTGGAACTACGGTTCCACTGCCACTTGTTAAATAACTGCAGATGGCTGATGGAAGAAGGAGGCTTTTTGGTTTCCAATATCGAAAACGAAAATTGGAAAAAGATGAAAATGTGAAAAACATTTACTAGCTCTATAAAATAAGTTTCTACAGCCAGGCCATTCAACAAGTTCAGATAATGAATTTAGTGTGTGATGAAGACAATGAAGACTCGTTGGGAATTACTGAAACGTGTCCTGGCACTCTGACTGAAGAAAGCTCAGCAATATCTGAAGCAGCATTGACAATGACTTCAGCAACAAGCCTAGCCTTGGCATCAACCACTACTTACTGATACTTTGGACTCATCATTTTCTAATTCTAGCACTGATACAGAGCTGTTACTTAGTGCCAATGTGATGCATTGACAGATTCTGCTCTTTGGCCACTGGTTATTTCAGATACTATACCATTGTCTAAAGTTTTAATCTATAGGTGGATCAAACATGATGGAGACTACATGTCTCTTATAATGTTCCACAATTGCTCATGTAGAAGCAGTTGAAGGTCTGACTGTAGTCTGTGAAACAAGTATGAAGATCTACATTGTACTCTTGGCATATCTCAAAGATGCTGCTAATTTTGGAGATGTAATTATTGACACCATTTATTTGTCTGAAACCTGCCTGTACATGTAATTACTATTCTATCTTCCCTTCCTTCCTCTTCATTATGATTTGCTAGAGAGAAATGTCTCATTTAGCTATAATTTCTGTTGGCACAATGTCTATTAACTCCTCTATCTCTTGATGACAATTCAAACTTTAAGGATTGCGAAATCATTCCAGAACTAAAGTCACAATTCAGATATGATAGAAACACTGTATAAAACCATACCGCGTGATAACTTGAGACAGACTGAGACTACAACAAAGAGAATCTACCTCACACTCTTCCACACCAACACACAAGGTTGATATGAAATTCACATGGTGAAGTCTCTCAAATAAAAATTTGTTCGTCATTGTAAAAGATTATTATAATTACCAAAATGTATTATTGTCTGGTAAATTAAAAACAATCATATTTTATATTGGGGTAAATTAAAGCGAGGGTTTACAGAACTTCAATACACTGCACAAATTCAACAACAAAAAAACAGTCACATAAAATGTCTTCAGCTTCTGCCTTTATCTCCCAATGAGGCTTGGGATCTCAACCAACTCATGCCAAGCCCTGGGTAGGCTTGTTCATCACTGGCTGCAATTTGCTGCTGGTAGTCCAAAGGACATTAAATATATTTCAGTACAATATGTAAAATCAAATAAAATATGCAAAGAGAACATTGTTAAAAGACAATATTATCAACTCTTAAATATATCCATGGTGATCAATGACAAGATGTGTATGTGTTTGCATTATGAACAACAAAAGTAAAAGCTTATGCACAACAACATTTATATATATATATACTCATTATTGAAATAACTCTAATATGTGACCAAATGCACCATAGTTACAAACTAAGACATATACATAACATAGACATGTATCATGTTCTCTACTAAAGGGACATCAGTGTTGATGTTTCTCCACACACCCCAGCCTCCATCCCCCCATCTGAGGCCACCCAGCATCATTTCCCTCAGTCTACCTTTTCTACCACTGATCTTTCCAGCCGTCACATTGTTTTCCAATGCCCCTCTTCTCATGACATGAACAGAGAAAAGTATTTTGGCCTATATCTGCTCCTTTTAGGACAAACTCTATCAACAAGCTTCAGCTTGAATGCTCCTTTCTTGGCATGTATTCATATTGATATCTGAAGGTGAACGGAGAAGAAGAAGAATTACATGATTAAAGAACAGTGCCTCCTTCCAATGTTTGAATACAATACTCTATTGTCATTAGCCTTGTCCAGAAACTTGTTAATGACTCCGGTGGTCCTTGGTATTTGCAGCATTCATCTCAGAAACCCCATCTCCAGTCTTCCTAATTTCTTCCTTCAGATTTCAAGATTCACTTCCGTCCAGCAGAACAGGTTCTATATAAAATATCATGACCGCCCACGCTTTCCGGCATGGCACATGATTGATTGATTGATTGATTGATATTCTCTTACATTTCATGAGTTATTTATTACATATAATTCTATGAAGACGTACATAATCAAGATGTTTTGACTGGAACAGTATAAAATAAATTTTAATAATAATTAAAAATTTAAAATAATAACTTCCACAATAGTCAAGATGTGTTCTGCAGAATCCCTGACAGCAGTGCAGTAAAACTAGACATGCAAGTATCAGGTCAACAATCTGCAACTTATCATCCAACAACACAACTACATGACAACAAACTGGCTCCATCCAGCAAATTCACTGAAGTCAACAGTGGCACAATTAACAAATTTTCAGCAAACTTAACAAAAATGTTTATTCTCAGACGTATGAAATTTAAATTACGTATGTAAAATTGCCCGCTTTAAATAGATCTTATGCCCTAGTATTAGAAGCATAAGTTTAAATTAGACAGAAAGGAACCAACAAAAATATGAATGAGGTGCCTTCTTAAATTCTGAAATCTAAAACATCTCCTGTATTGTTAAATCTACTCTGACATTTATATATTTTGGCTGATGAGCTAACTCTGAATGTACTGTTCAACATTACCTAAAAATAATCTTACAAGTAATAACTATGATTCCCTGTAAGGCAATGTTATAATTGCCTGATACACAAGTCAAACTACATTGCAATTTAAGAACGGCAATGTCAGTGTTAATCTCCGGCGTGATCCTTCACATGGACACTCCTATGTTATAAGTGTTACAATTTTCACTGGAGAATGAAAAAAACAAACTACCACAGAGATGATGAATGGCCTCAGATGTAGAAAATGCGAACCTTGGACACGCTGACGACTGTTTCTCCGTCGAAGAAACGGGTCTCTATAACCACATTGCCACTGAAATGTTCACAATTAACAAGAAATCAATCCAAATGTCCAAACATTCTAGGATCAACAATAATACATGTACATGAATTAATCATTGATTTGCAAATAAATGTTTGAAAAACATCAGGTAAGCATCTCTGATGAACTGTGTATTTATTTTAAAGTGGTTAAGGAATTGTGATAGCATAGTGGTTAGTAAACTCACCTACCAGACTTGTGGTCATTAGTTAAAAAATCAGTGCAGAGATCAAATAAGCTGCACATACAAGTTCCTCAACATTGGAGGAAAGACAGTGACAGGTCACAAACAGATGCCAATGTGACAGTTTTCTTATAAAGTCCTGCACAATCATGATAGTAACTCAAGTTGATTGTATGCATGTTACACATATATGGTATACGGAATCCTTCTAGATCACATGTGTCAAACTCAAGGCCCACGGGCCATATCAGGCCCAGCGTACAATCATATCAGGCCTGAGAGGTCTCAACCGATGTACAAATATATTTGGCCTGAGAGACAATTTTAGGCAAAAATATGTTTTAATGGTCACGATATAAAGTGCAAATCAAATTCCCTAATTAGCAACCTTGCCGAATGATGGGCTACCTGAGAGCGTTCTCGCTTCGATCAGAATAAGAGAAAATAAAAGTTGTGTAGTGAGCGGATGTTCATCATTATAGTGACCTAGCAACGTTCACTTGCTCGTTATGGATTGGCGCATAAGAAATGAAAGTAGGGTAGTGCCCTGATATTACATCACCTTTTCCCGCTACGGTTAACCTGATATCAATCAAGCGTCTGTCGGCAGATGCACAATCTTCTTTAAATCAAAGCTAGCCTTTAAAATGACCAGGATAAATGATTCTGAAAACAGAGCCTTTCAAAGCCGCTGGGAGACTGAATATATGTCTACTGATATTGGCAGTAAACCTGTGTGTCTAATTTGTGGAGATAATGTGGCTGTAATCTAAGAATATAATCTGAGACAGCACTATGAAACTAAACATCAAGACAAGTTAAACAGCCTGAAATGGAATACTGAATACAGAGCAGAAGCTACAAAGGTAGAAGAATTGAAGAGGCATCTAACGTCACAGCAGATGTTTTCCACCAAAGCAAAATCACAAACTGAAGCTGCTGTGAAAGCAAGTTTTATTGTGGCGAAGGAGATCGCAAAATCAGGCTAACTATTTACAGAAGGAGAATTTCAGAAGCGCTGCATGATGAGCATCAGAGACAAAGGTTTAAATAACCACCAATTTCAGTCTTATTTGCAGGAAATAGAGTCGGCATTCAGCGACATGCCTTATCATACATAGGTGCTGTGGCTAAGTCGGGGAAAAGTTCTCAGTAAATTTTTCCAGCTGATTGAGGAAATCTGTCAATTGACGGGCAGTGAAGGAAAAGATTTGTCAGTTTTTTGGGATAAAAAGTGGAAATGTGAGTTGGCATTTCTGTCTGATATAACCACTCATCTCAACGACTTGAACCTGCAGCTCCAGTGACGGGATCACTTTATCACTGATATGCATGATGCATTGAAAGCATTTCAAGTGAAGCTGTGCTTACGGGAGACACCAATGCAACCTGTCTCACTTTTCTTGTTGCCAGACAAAAAACCAAGACGAAAAAAGACGTTAAACCAAGTCAACGCTATGGTGTTTCCTAATGCACACTTTGCTGAAAAACTTAGCTTACTTCACACCGAGTTTGCATGGGGGCTTTATTGACTCTGAAGCAAAAAAAAGTAATTTCGAGCTGTTTCGTAATTCATTTGCCATAGATGTGGAAACTGCAAATGTAAATGTGCAGATGGAGTTAATAGAGCTGCAGTGTAATGGGACTACAGGCAAAGTACGACACTGTGGGGCCTGCACAGTTCACTCGTTTCATTCCTGAAGAGATGCCCCGGCTTCGTCTACATGCGGCTCGAACCTTGAGCATGTTTGATAGCAAATATCTGTGTGAGCAGCTGTTTTCTGTGATGAAGATTAACAAAACATCACACAGGAGTCGCCTCACTGATGAACACCTGCAGTCCATCATGAGAATCTCACTGACACAAAATATTACTCCCAACATAAACAAAATTGTAGCCAAGAAAAGATGCCAAACGTCATGCTCTGACAAATTGACATAAGAGTGAAAATATGTATACCAATGATTTTTTTATTATTAAAACTTTTTTCTGTTTTAATTTATATTAATGTTTAAAAAAGGTTTAATTTTTGGCTTATTGAATGTTTATCCTGTTCGGCCCGCAGCCTAATGTGTGATTTGAGTTTTAGCCCGCTAAGCGACTGAGTTTGACACCCTTGTTCCAGATCATCTGAATCACAGATACACTATCTGAATCATAGAGAAGAGTCAAGATACAATAACTATCTGAATGACAGACAAAATCAATATACAATAACTATCTGAATCATAGACAGAACTAAGATACAATAACTATCTGAATCATAGACAGCATCAAGATTCAATAACTATCTGAATCACAGACAAGAGTCAAGATACAATAACTATCTGAATCACAGACAAAATCAATATACAATAACTATCTGAATCATAGACAGAACTAAGATGCAATAACTATCTGAATCATAGACAGCATCAAGATTCAATAACTATCTGAATCACAGACAGAATCAAGATACAATAACTATCTGAATCATAGACACAGACAAGATACAATAACTATCTGAATCACAGACAGAATCAAGATACAATAAATATCTCAATCACAGACAAAATCAATATACAATAACTATCTGAATCATAGAAAGAACTAAGATACAATAACTATCTGATTCATTGACAGCATCAAGATTAAATAACTATATGAATCATAGGTAGAGTCAAGATACAATAACTATCTGAATCACAGACAGAATCAAGATACAATAACTATCTGAATCATAGACACAGTCAAGATACAATAAATATTTTAATTAACACAGACTCAGAAAACCACCTCATGTTGTGAGATGATCTCCAAGGTGATTTTACAATGGACTAATTATGACTATATCAATATACAATAACTATCTGAATCATAGACAGCATCAAGATTCAATAACTATCTGAATCATAGAGTCAAGATACAATAACTATCTGATTCATAGACACAGTCAAGATAAATAAATATTTAAATAACACAGACTCAGAAAACCACCTCATGTGGTCGGATGATCTCCAAGGTGATTTTACAACTGACTAATCATAACAATACAGTCATGGAAGAAGCAGCACCTAATGTTATAAAGACTTGCAACCTAAATATAAATTGAGAATAGAAATATGACTGTGATAAACTGACAAAGAGAAGCAGAAATCATAATAGTATACTGTGATAAGCACAAGAGTAAAGGAGTCCATCTCCACGTTATGGAGAGAATATGATTGCAATGTCCATTTTGTCTGAACAAATGTTACTTTTTAGGTATCCAAAGCATATATTATATGTTATAGACGAGTTCTAAGAATATCTTGGGTAAAGAAAAGAACAAATGCATCAATACTTCAAGAGCTGAATATTGAAGAAGGTTGGCTATTAAAAACGATAAAACAAAGAAAATTGAAATATTTTGCTCACTTGAAATGTCACGAAAGTTTGGAGAGAACAATAATGGAGGGATATATGCCTGGGAAGAGAGGAAGAGGAAGGCCAAAGAGAAGATGGGTGCAGGATGTGGCGGATGATCTCCAGATGGGTGTATCGGACGCGGGACATCTTGCTTATGATCGAGGTTTTCCGGAAGGTTGTTATGGGAGCGAGGTTCTGCAAAGGACATGCTGCTGAATGAATGAATGAATGAAAGCATATATTATACATTAGAAAACATATCTACAGCATTCCACACAATGTATGGAGAAGAAAGATAGAAAACGTTCCACAAATCACAGGATCAAAAAGGTGTTTACTGCATGGGATACAATAAAACAGAACTGCACAATAAACATAACTGCCATGTTTGTTTTCAAAGACCATTATGCCTCTAGTAAATAATATGAATTTGAAATCAATAACCATCACTGCATTCTGGAAATTCCCACTTGTGCGCTATCTCCATCTTCAGCAGCCAAAGAAGAGTTCCCAAGCTGAAAGTATCAGTGACAGCCTGACTGAATGTCTGCCTGCATTTTTCTCTGTAAGCTGAGAATTTTGCACACCTTCAGCTAATTTCTAGTTGAATCTGCCTCCTAAGATGTGGATTCTCTGTTTGTTTCTGCTGCAATTTCCACACAATCCCAGAGAACAATTCACAGTCTAGTCATAATATAGCTGACCACTACAGTCAGTCTATCAGCCTGCTCATTTCCTCGCACTCCCCCGTGTCCCAGTCAGAAAATTAATGGTGCGCTCTTGGCCTTCGTCTTTTCAAGCAATGCAAGCCACCCAACGCAGAACATACCCATTTTTATGCATACTATGGAGATATCAGATTACAGCACTGAGGCTAATGAAAGCATGTGTACTTACTTGAGAACATTGGCAGGCATCATTTGACTCTCTGGTGCTGCTTCAATCACGGACTGCCATGTGTTTGTTGAGCCAGGAATGACAAATCCAAATTCAAAGAACCATTCTGAAATGTCAATAACACAGATCATGGTATAACAAAACAGAAGCAGGGAAACCTATGCTAATCCAGACTTAACTCTGAAGTAAGACATGCAAGTTAGTTAAATCTGGAATCAATCACAGAAGTACTTCAGAGAGGGGTAAAATCAAATTAAACACCTTGATATATCTATGAAAGTGTATCTTCTACCTCAGGAAGTTTATCTTCTATCTATGAAAGCATATCTTCTATTATTTAACTCCTCATGGTGGAATAGCTGCGTCAACCAGGAAGAGAGGGCCAATTATCTTTAAAGCCTTGCCTCAATGGGGATTCAAACACATGACAACTAGGTTAGTACCACATACCCAACACACTTCAAGGTGTGTAACAAGAGTTCTTGACTTTACCAGAATACAAAGCCAAGTTATAGTATCCCAGTTAAAACACACAAGGTTGCACAGGATATTACATTTCAATCAAATATCTTTTGTCCATCCATAGCCTACCTCGTGAGCGAGTACAAAAAGGCAGAAAAGTGCCTCAGTCGAATGAAATGGTTACGAAAACTGTTTGTATCACTCATAGAGAGTGTAGACAAAAGTGGAAAAACGTCTCAATAACAGGAAATGGAACGCACGGCTAGCGAATCCACTGAGTGGTCCGAAGTCAAAAGGAAAATCTTACCGAGTGGATGTCACCCGCAGTCTGACCGTTCCTGGTATGTGCATGAGCGATCAGTGGTAAGTGAGATGCCCAACACATGAAAGTGAGGAACTAAAGCAGCCATGAGCAGGATGTGACAACTCCTAGGGTGAGCCCAGTCTCAGAGCAATACGTGCCGCCTTTGCAATTATGGAATCCTCCTTGGATAGTGAGGGAATGCCTATGGTCTGCCCTTGCCTTCCCTTGAGGGTTGACTATGATGTCATTGACCGTTCTATCTTGACCAGCTGAGATGTGGGCGACATCACAACAATAAGTCTAACGTGCCCGAGGAAGGCTAACCTCATTAAAAAATGCCCGCTGAAGTCGGAAGTGCCGTCCTACGGGTGGCAAACTAAAAATTGGCACTACGCATTTACGTCCGAGTGAAATGTCTCGTTTGAATGTCTCTCGTGCTAGGAACAGCTCTGACTACCTAGTTTCTGAATGTCCGTCGTGCCTGGAACAGCTCTGACGGGCACAAGGACAAGCACATGTCCGAAAACTCGCTGAGTGGATTCAGTCTGCAGACCTGTCTGGTTTGTGCGGGAACGGCCCGGGGCGAACGAAATGCCCAATATATTGAAGTGAGGAATTAAAGCAGTCATGAGCAGGACATGACGATTCCCTCGGTAAGCCCAGCACCACATTATGTGTCGGCACTGCAATTATGGAAGCCACCCAGGATAGTGGAAAATGCTATGGACTGTCCCTGCCTTTCTTTGAGGGATGTAGCGAAGTCTTCGACTGTTCCAACTTGACCAGCTGGGAGGTGGACGGTACCACAAAAGTGAGAGTCTTCCAGGAATGCTAACCTGGTCAAAAATGCACGCAAAAGCCGGACGTGTTGACCTAAGGGTTTTCGACCCAAGGGTGCCTAACGCACACCGCAATCACATCTGGATGAACGCAAAGAAGAAGAAGAGATACCTTTGTCTCTCGCATGTGAAATTTCAAGTTATTTTACATCAAAGGTATTCATTTTGTCTTGGATCTGAAGGAATGTGAAAATATCAAGTTGTTTTATTATTTTACATCAAAGGTATTCATTTTGTCTTGGATCTGAAGGAATGTGAAAATATCAAGTTGTTTTATTATTTTACATCAAAGGTATTCATTTTGTCTTGGATCTGAAGGAATGTGAAAATATCAAGTTGTTTTATTAATTTTCATTCACTTGCTTTGAGCTCAAGCGTAGTCCCTACACGTGCTACAGCTTCTGGTAGCACTGGACTGATTTTTACGTGTAAATTAGCTTCCTCTATTACCAGTGTCCCTCGCCCTCAGGTGAACCCACTCTGACATCAGAGGTACTTGTAATTTACATCCCCAAGTCAAGGACGAGAAGTCAACATTTTAGTCCATCTGACCGGTATTGGGGTTGAAGCCCCTACCTCAGCACACCAGATGTTTCAGAACAAGTTCTCTTATCCATTCAGCCATGCTGACCTCCACAATTTCAAGTGATATAGCATCT
Source organism: Cepaea nemoralis (assembly GCA_014155875.1). NCBI lineage: Eukaryota > Metazoa > Mollusca > Gastropoda > Stylommatophora > Helicidae > Cepaea > Cepaea nemoralis. Next base: position 34,870 of record JACEFZ010005100.1, read on the forward strand.
ACACCAGACATGACATGACTGAGACATCCAACTTCTACCCAACATTCGTAAACTCATTTGAGTCTGTGCAGAATATATTCATAAACACTAACTCATCACTGCTGCATTGTTCAGCAATGTAACTACAATCTATGCAGTGAGATGACTGTAACTGTATACTTCAACAAGGTCTCCTCTCAGTGAAGGAAGACTCCCAACTGCACCGCCTGGTGGTAATCGATGGACACACACAAGAATGTGGCAACTGTTCAGGGAACATAGAATCCACAGGAATAAGGGGACAACACTGTACCTCCACAGAGAAGGGCATTCACTTGTTCCAGCACCCAATGTGTTGTCAAAGGAGGATGTCTCACAAACTACACAATTAGATGTTGAACACAATCAGTTGAAACGAGAAAAAGAGTGTTGAAGTGCTACATAGAACCTGTATTTTTATATGGATGCGAGGCGTGGACAATGAGCAGTCAAGCTGAAAAGCATCTGATGTCTGTGGAAATGTGGCTTCTGAGGAAAATGCAAAGAATACCGTGGACAGATAGAAAAACCAACGAACAAGTCCTTCAAGAAACAAATGAAGATCGTAAACTGATTATAGACATTAGACATAGACAGTTAAAATGTTTTGGACATGTTATGAGAAGAAATGAATTGGAGAACTTGGTGACAACTGGCAAGATCGAAGGGAACAGACCAAGGGGAAGACCAAGTATTAATTACCTGGATGGCTTGGCCAGGTGGCATGGTCGAGACAGAAACACGGAGCTGATCCACACTCCGGTGATCGAGTGAGATGGCAGAACATGACCGCCCACGCTTATCAGCATGGCACATAGTGAATAAATGAATGAACAAGGGGAAACCACCATATTATCTTTCCAAGAGTAAGTTTATGAGTATGTCACAAATTTGGAATGCAGACATAACATGCACAGAGACTTTACCAGCCTTAAACTGACTAAACAAGCATGATCTGATTTATCTGAAAATTCATTTTATGGCCATGTTATATTTTCTTACCTTCTAAACATTTGCCCTTAAAGAAAACTCGCTGTTCCAGTCTGAATTTGTCCATTGGTTCTTTCGATGAAAAGTTTATCTCTCTTGACACAGCTCTGCATTTTAAAATTTTCTTTGGAACTCGAGCTATTAACAGGGGAAAAAACAATTATAATTAACACATGTATTAAATGACTGAAGTACTTTCAGTATATCAAATATGTTAACAATAAATGTTACTACTTTTCACATACATTTTTAATTTGTGCAAGGGTGTAATAATACTCATTATATTGATATAATAATGATGGCACAACAACTGATGTAACAACTAGTCACAAATCCCACATGATGATACAACAACTGACGTAACAACACGTCATAAATTCCACACGATGACACAACAACTGATGTAACAACTAGTCACAAATCAAAAATGATGACACAACAACTAATGTAACAACCAGTCACAAATCCCACATGATGACACAACTTATGTAACAACTAGTCACAAATCAAAAATGATGACACAACAACTAATGTAACAACCAGTCACAAATCCCACATGATGACACAACTTATGTAACAACTAGTCACAAATCCCACATGATGACACAACAACTTATGTAACGACTAGTCACAAATTCTACATGATGACACAACAACTGGCGTAACAACTAGTCACAAATCCCACATGATGACACAACAAATGATGTAACAACTAGTCACAAATCACACATGATGACACAACAACTGATGTAACAACTAGTCATAAATCCCACATGATGACACAACAACTGATGTAACAACAAGTCACAAATCACAAATGATGACACAACAACTGATGTAACAACTAGTCACAAATCCCACATGATGACACAACAAATGACGTAACAACTAGTCACAAGTCTCAAATGATGACACAACAACTGGTGTAACAACTAGTCACAAATCCCACATAATGACACAACAACTGGTGTAACAACTAGTCATAAATCCCACATGATGACACAACAACTAGTCACAAATACCACATGATGACACAACAAATGACGTAACAACTAGTCACAAATCCCACATAATGACACAACAACTGACGTAACAACTGGTCACAAATCTGAAATGACGACACAACTGATATAACAACCAATCAAAGACTGCTTGAATATGTCACCAACAGTGTCAATTGAAGGAAAATCCCCTCTTAGGTAGATCAGATGTGTGTGTACAGCCAGTGTACAGCAGGTACAAAATATACCCTTTAATATCTGCACTTGGTGATGCAACCACCTTGAGACTTCCTAAGGTTATGGGGTGGGATTTTTTTAACAAATAGATGAGATCAGTTATCTGAACAATAGTTCACCTGTAAAGGATATCCAGCATTTATCTCTCTAACATGATGCTGTAGTCTAACTGCTGTGATTCATTACCTGGATGGGCCCGCCCCCTGAGAATGTCAGGAAGGTACAGGGGCCAAAACATCCGGTGAGGGAGAACAACTTCTGATGATCAGAAGCCTTCTGCCTTGCTTGCTCCACAGTGGAGTTTTTACCACTAACATCCTTTCCCCAGTCCATCTTTTGGTGTTAACTTCCCATTTAGACCATTGTGGTGACTCAGCCACTAGTCACCCCCATGTCCCAGTGATCGCAGCCATCTCCAGGTCCTTACTTGAACATGTGGACCTACATGCTCCATTCTGTTCAGCAACAACCTTCCACCTGACTCTGAGAATCCTCATGCAGATGTCTCTCCATGATGCACAGAACCATCGGTGTAGATCACTGTGTCGTCTCTGCAGGCATTTACATTTATCAGTTACTGGACATCAAATTCTGCAGACCTAATGCACCGCTCTCTCATCAATGTGTCTACAATCTTATTATCTATGCACCATTGTAAATTAGTCATATCATGTCAAAGCACTATAAACACAACTTTGTAACTGCCCACATGTTATGTTATGTTGAGAGACTAAACACTGAACATTCCCATACATGCTACATTCTCCGATCCGGAGCATAGCACTACACATCTATATGATAATGATGAAAAAAATAAAATGAAAATAATAATTTACTGACAAATTTGGATAAACATACTTTTAAACCTATATTATTTGAAGTACTATATATTGACTAATTAGGTTGTTTCGGGATTTGGATTTTGAACATCCCTGACTGGACCTGGGATCGAACTCCTGATCACTGGCATGTGAGGCGGGTGTGTAACCATTTGACCACGTGGCTCATGCTAAACGCGACCAAATTATATCACTATTTATTTTATGTCACCCATTGTAGGCTATAGCTCAAAGTTTGCCAGATCATGGTCAAGTAGTTACACACCCACCCCACACGCCAGTCCAGTCAGGGATATGTACTAGACAAGCTAAAACGAGAGCAAAACTCAAATCTAGTGCTTCCTATCTGACAAAACACTATATATCCAAATTATAACAGTTTGCTGAACTGAATATAACCTTAAAAAAAATCATCTCTCGAATTTAGCCTGCACATTCAGATAAATGAATGAAAATGATTAGATATTGTTCAGCACTCTCATTTGTAAAATCAACATAACCTTTAACTGGTGCTAGAATTTCTGAGTGTGAATCTGATGACAGCCTGTAGTGCAGACTGCCTACCTGACATGCTGAGTGTGAAACTGATGACAGGCTGGAGTATAGATTGTCTAACTGACATGATAAGTGTGGAACTGATGACAGCCTGGAGTACAGATTGTCTACATGACATGATGAGTGTGGAACTGATGACAGCCTGGAGTACAGATTGTCTACCTGACATGCTGAGTCTGGAACTGATGACAGGCTGGGGTACAGATTGTCTAATTTACATAAACTATTTTACATACAGAACCCAGCCTCTTGTAAACATCCTCTACTTTATTGTCCATACACTGAACACATATCTCATGCTGCAACATTACAATGATCAAACTGAACGTGTCTACTTCTAGATACCTTCATGCTCTTTCTCAGGTACAGACCTGAAAATGAAGAAGAACATCTTTCAATAATTACATATTGCAGATATACTTAGCATTTTTACTTATCTAAACATGAAGGGAAAATTTGTCTGTGTAATCATGGTATCAAATAATTATGTAGTGTGCTTGCTAAAGAAAGTGAACATTCATCAGAAACTCGAGTACAATGCAGACAGAGTGAGACATAGACAGACAGTGTGAGACATAAATAGAGTGAGACATAAACAGAGTGAGACATAGACATAGTGAGACATAGATGGACAGAGTGAGACATAAACAGACAGAATGAGACATAGACAGAGTGAGACATAGACAGACAGAGTGAGTCATAAACAGACAATGTGAGACATAAACAGACAGTGTGAGACATAAACAGACAGAGTGAGACATAGACAGAGTGAGACATAAACATAGTGAGACATAAACAGAGTGAGACATAGACAGACAGAGTGAGATATAAACAGACAGTGAGACATAGACAGACAGACAGTGAGACATAGACAGGCTAAGGAGACACAGACAGACAGTGAGATATAGACAGGATAAGGAGACATAGACAGGCTAAAGAGACATAGACAGACAGTGAGACATAGACAGGCTAAGGAGACATAGACAGACAGTGAGACATAGACAGGCTAAAGAGACAGGCAGTGAGACATAGACAGACAGTGAGACATAGACAGACATACAGTGAGACATAGACAGGCTAAGGAGACATAGAGAGACAGACAGACAGTGAGACATAGACAGGCTAAGGAGACACAGACAGACAGTGAGATATAGACAGGCTAAGGAGACATAGACAGACAGTGAGACATAGACAGGCTAAGGAGACAGACAGACAGTGAGACATAGACAGGCTAAGGAGACATAGACAGACAGTGAGACATAGGCTAAGGAGACAGTGAGACATAGACAGACATACAGACAGACAATAAGACACAGACAGGCAGTGATATACACAAACAGAAAGGTAGGATATAAATCATGATGATGTCGTAGCTCGTGCACCCACCTACCAACACAGTGATCTACAGGTTCGATGCCCTGTAGTCACAAGGTTGTACTATTTTCCAACGTGTTGGTACATCTCTGGGACCAGGTCATTCTCATCAAATGTCTGCCAGAGTTGTGGGAAAGTAAAGGCCACTGGCAGACATTCCTTCATGAAAACATGGGCAAAGTAAGAGGTAGGCAAGCAAGAAATTGGCATTGTTAGACATGAAAAGGTAGCATCACGAGATGGACTAACAACTCAATCTCTGATTGTATGACAAATGCAACAGACAGGAAAGTGCTTGAGATCCAATGAACTTTCCCTCATTATGGAGATGGCACTTGATGAATTAAATCAACATAATGAACTATGTTGCTGTGTTGGAACATCTTTAACATGTAAGTATTCTTCTTCTTCAGCATTCCGAGCCATTGAGGTTCTTTGCTGCAGATACAATCCGTCTCCATTCGTCTCTCTGGTTGACCTTCTCTTGCCAGTTGTTGATTCCAAGTGCTTGTAGGTCTGTATATGTATTATCTCTCCACCGCCTTCTTGTTCTACCTCGGGGTCTCAGGTCATTTATTTCCTCAGTCTAAGCGAGTTTTGTATCCCTATTATCTTCCATTCTTTCTATATGCCCCAGCCATTGTAGTCTATTAGCCTTCATGATACCAGTGATTAGCAGGGACTTAAACAGATCATAAATGTCTTTGTAAGTATTACAGATAAATTATATGCTTACAAATCATCACTCGACTGCCACAAAATCTTGCCATTGTCAGCATCACGAAGATTCATCCAATTACTAGCTCAGAGTTAAAGAATACAATTTGAGATCAAACATGAAAGTTTCCTTCTAAAATATACATATTCATCAAAATGTTTTAAAAGACACTAAGTCACAAAGACAAATTACCATAAACATTTCAGGTGACAATATAGGATGGGAAAAGCTGAAACATATTGTAACAACTGGAAGAATTTATGGAAATAGAGACAGAGGAAGTCAGCCTTTCATCATGACAGTGAAAAATATTGGCACATGAACAGAAAGATGATGTTGGAGATCACAAGATGTGGTGAAGCATGACTGGTCAAAATAGTTAGCAAGACATTTGTCTTTCTGTTGGAGATCATAAGATGTGATGTAGCATGAGTGGTCAAAATAGTTAGCAAGACATTTGTCTTTCTGTTGGAGATCACAAGATGTGATGTAGCATGAGTGGTCAAAATAGTTAGCAAGACATTTGTCTTTCTGTTGGAGATCACAAGATGTGATGTAGCATGAGTGGTCAAAATAGTTAGCAAGACATTTGTCTTTCTGTTGGAGATCATAAGATGTGGTGAAGCATGACTGGTTGCAGTAGTTGCTAAAACATTTGATCTTTCTGTTGGAGATCACAAGATGTGATGGATGCCTGACCACAGCAGCTGGCAAGACATTTCATTATGTTTGTCACAGGATAACACTGAACTACATACACAAAAATACTGTTCAGTTTTTGTTTTCAAACATTGCTTTTTGCATTATGTAAGTGTCGAACAAACTACAAGCCATCTAAGAGTAACAATATGTTGTGTGCAGATTATAATCCACACGTGCTCTACACATAACTTCAGTATACGTTTGCTATTTAATATTTAAGCCTATTTCATCTTTAAATAATTGTATCGGTCTTCATTTGCACATTGTATAATATTTTTACTACATGAACAAGCAACATCTTTCTTTAGACAATCCATATTACAGTGATTGTTGATTTATTTTCATTAAAAAGTTCAACAATGATTGCCATAAAATTAAATAACCTTATGTGAATTGTAATAAATATGTTTCATCATGATTCAGATTATGATTACCATCTATATGCTTTTTAGTAGGAAACTGTGTAGTGTGTTGTGTCTGTGTATGTTAGGAGTTACAGTAGTACTAATAATTGATCATACATATCATCGTGACCATTAATCCGACGTGAAACTGAAATCTTAGAATAATCATTAAATCAACAATATTAAATTATTAATTAATGAGATAATGATCTTCTTCTTCTTCTTCAGCATTCCGAGCCATTGAGGTTCTTTGCTGCAAATACAATCTGTCTCCATTCGTCTCTCTGGTGGACCTTCTCTTGCCAGTCGTTGATTCCAAGTGCTTGTAGGTCTGTATGTATATTATCTCTCCACCGCCTTCTTGGTCTACCTCGGGGTCTACGGTCATTTATTTCCTGAGTGTAAGCGAGTTTTGTTTCCCTATTATCTTCCATTCTTTCTATATGCCCCAGCCATTGTAGTCTATTAGCCTTCATGATACCAGTGATTAGCGGGGACTTAAACAAATCATAAATGTCTTTGTTACTTCTTCTTTTCCACTCTCCACTTTGTGTATCCCTAATGGTAGGCTTTCTGATCGTGATTTTCAAATTGATCATTTACTATTGGGAGAACCACAGATAGATAGGCCTTGAAAAACCAAATCTAACGGTACCTCAATGAGTTGTGTGTCTCAATTCTAAGCTGAGTTATGTAAATTTGAGTGTCGTGACCTTTTGACTAAAATTTTCACAAAAGAGTGCTCACTGGAGGAATTTTTTGCGTCCTGGTCAAAATCTGGCCCAGATTATCAAAATTGTGGTGTTTTTTGAGACTATCTGTTTTGTTTATAAACGAACATCTTAGCAACCATACATCACTGCGATCGGGGTTGCAAGGCCTAACTGGTCATGTCATTTATTTTTTGATATGATGTCTGGTGACCTAATTAGGAAGTAAAAATGGCCGCAAATTATTTTGCTAATTAATTACTATTTCACAAATTAGCGTACGTTTTCTTAATTTTAGCTTTAAAAATTACCAGATGAATTTGGTAATATGCGGAATGATGCTACAGACCTTATGGTGTCTTTGCTGTGTCAGTATGATGTGTGGTGACCTAATTAGCAATTAAAAATGGCCGCTAATTAATTACTATTTCACAAATTAGCGTACGTTTTCTTAATTTTAGCTTTCAAAATTACCAGATGAATTTGGTAATATGCGGAATGATGCTACAGACCTTATGGTGTCTTTGCTGTGTCAGTATGATGTGTGGTGACCTAATTAGCAATTAAAAATGGCCGCTAATTAATTACTATTTCACAAATTAGCGTACGTTTTCTTAGTTTTAGCTTTCAAAATTACCAGATGAATTTGGTAATATGCGGAATGATGCTACAGACCTTATGGTGTCTTTGCTGTGTCAGTATGATGTGTGGTGACCTAATTAGCAATTAAAAATGGCCGCTAATTAATTACTATTTCACAAATTAGCGTACAGTTTTCTTAGTTTTAGCTTTAAAAATTACCAGATGAATTTGGTAATATGCGGAATGATGCTACAGACCTTATGGTGTCTTTGCTGTGTCAGTATGATGTGTGGTGACCTAATTAGCAATTAAAAATGGCCGCTAATTAATTACTATTTCACAAATTAGCGTACGTTTTCTTAGTTTTAGCTTTCAAAATTACCAGATGAATTTGGTAATATGCGGAATGATGCTACAGACCTTATGGTGTCTTTGCTGTGTCAGTATGATGTGTGGTGACCTAATTAGCAATTAAAAATGGCCACTAATTAATTACTATTTCACAAATTAGCGTACGTTTTCTTAGTTTTAGCTTTAAAAATTACCAGATGAATTTGGTAATATGCGGAATGATGCTACAGACCTTATGGTGTCTTTGCTGTGTCAGTATGATGTGTGGTGATCTAATTAGCAATTAAAATGAGCAATTAGGCCTGGCAACCCCGGTCGCAGTGATGTATGGTTGCTAAGATGTTCGTTTAAAAACAAAATTGATTCAATGAAATAATACTCTCGCTTTGACTCGGCCTCACCAAAATCAACTCATTGAGCACTGATTATTATTGGTTATCACAGGTATATTATTGGGACAAATGGTTGTTATGAGGTTCGTCTAAAACAAAATTAGTAAATTTGCACACAAGTGTCAACAGATGAATATGTACTCGTATAGTTTGCCGTTAATAATCTTTATTAATATTATATAACAGATTTATATTTTTATTATTACAAAATATATGCAACTTGACATCAGTTGATTCTGAAAAGAGCCTGAAAAGAAAGAAGAAAAACAAGATTAATAAAATGCTGTAAAATAACATGAAGAAGTTATAAATTATTAATTATTTCAGATTTGCATCTAACTAGTCAGGAACTACGGACAGAAGGTGACACTGTCATTGCAAAGAAAGGTTCCGGTGCTTTTGCTTCGATCACAAGTAGCCTGACTATGGAAGTAAACAAGAAAAGTATGCAGAAAGCCAAAGAAGATTAATAAACTGAACACTTATGCATTGAATTGTTCGATGTGCAATGAGGATGATTTGTCGACTAACTAACTGTGAACTCTGAGAAGAAATGAAAAAGAAATTAAAGATACTGTATATTTATTTTTAAAAAGTTGTACATAATAATAAATAGTTATTAAAACTATAAAGGTAAATTCAACTCACCGTAGAAAAATGTCCTTAATTAGAGAAATACTACCTCTGTTGGCGACTGACCTGTCTTGGCATTCAATATCTCTTCTGTCTTCCAGAACCTGAAAAGAGAAAATAAAAAGATTACTAAATCTGAAAAAATAAAAAAAATGCTGTAAAATAACATGAAGAATTTATACATTATTAATTAAAGGTATATTTATTTTAAAAATGTTTTACATTATAATAAATTGATCTTAAAATTATGAAGAAGTTATAAATTATAAATTATTAAATTTAAATCTGACGAGAAAAGAAACGGTCTCTGTGGCTAAGGGCTTGCGAACGCGGTTTGTGAGCCTGTATACCCGGGTTCGAAACACAGTGGTGCTGGTTTTTTCGAAAAAGGTATAGGGGCCGGTCGTTCAGAAAGCAATGGCAAACTACTGAACGTAACACTTGCCTAGTACATCAACAGCAGCTGATAATGCTAGTGTTGACTGCAACGTCCCGTAAGGGGTACGCAACAAATTTTTAAATTTTAATATGTATTAAAAAACCTTTGTTTTACAGTATAATAAATAGATATTAAAACTATAAAGGTATAAATTCAACTCACCGTAGAAAAATGTCCTTAATTAGAGAAATACTACCTCTGTTGGTGACTGACCTGTCTTGGCATTCAATATCTCTTCTGTCTTCCAGAACCTGAAAAGAGAAAATAAAAAGATTACTAAATCTGAAAAAATAAAAAAATGCTGTAAAATAACATGAAGAATTTATACATTATTAATTAAAGGTATATTTATTTTAAAAATGTTTTACATTATAATAAATTGATCTTAAAATTATAAAGATAGATAACATGAAGAAGTTATAAATTATAAATTATTAAATTTAAATCTGACGAGAAAAGAAACGGTCTCTGTGGCTAAGGGCTTGCGAACAGCGGTTTGTGAGCCTGTATACCCGGGTTCGAAACACAGTGGTGCTGGTTTTTTCGAAAAAGGTATAGGGGCCGGTCGTTCAGAAAGCAATGGCAAACTACTGAACGTAACACTTGCCTAGTACATCAACAGCAGCTGATAATGCACACTGGAAAAGAAGGCAACATTAATGATGCAGCAGATTGAGTTGTTGGTGTTTGTGCAGTGTCTGTTTCAATGATCAGTGTCTCAGGTGGTGGTAGTGGTGTGGATGTGGGTTCAGGGTGTTTTGGGGGCGATGTATGTTCAGGCTGTGAAGAAGCAGGGGCAACAGGGAGACTCTTGAATGTGATACGAAGTGGTTCAAGGAAGAGACTAATAAGTGACTGCCATTCTGCTGCTAAATTTAATTTTTTACGTAATATAATTTGTTTTAATTCATACAAATGAGTTGAAAGACTTCTCTCATGTAACTCCTTGCTCGGATTATTCGCCTGCACAATGGCTCTCACTTCATTAAGCACATCTGTTACAGTACGACCATCCGCAATCAACCGCCGAGCAGCGTAGCCTTTCTCAATGGGATATTCAGGTTCAAACACCGACAGATGAGATCTTAGATGATCAAGATTCCTCTTCCTTGCCATGATTGATTAATCTAAAAGAAATAGAAAATAGAAGCACAAATGTAATAATACAACAAATGGTTGCAGATTTAGAAAATTTAATTCTAATGACTACTGATAAATCAAGCAGCAACATAAATTATCTGAAGAAATTTCTGATATGCTGGCTGGGATGCCGCCATTGTGAATTTTCCCTGATCATAAAAGTGTAACCAGGCGGTCTCATAAAATATTTTTTTTCTACACCCTAGAATAATGAATCTTGTTAAAACTTCAATATAATGTGTAAAAATGGACAAAGAATTCATAAATGCAAGAAAAAGTACAATGAAGATAATTCAAATAATAACAGAGACAAATAGATCTGTCAGGAAGTCAATTAAATTCATCCATGGACCTGTGAAGGGGTTTGAAAACTGAATTGACTTCCATAAATTTTAAGGCATTTGGCATGATTAAAGCAATAAAATAATTTATTTATAAAATTTAAACGTACATTGATATTCTGTTTAATTTAGGATTCTAAATCTCTTTGTTTTATTAATAAAAACAGAAATCCAAGAAATCCATCCAATATGTCACAACTCGGCCATTGGGATCACTGAATAATCTCCCTGTCATTGTCATGAAAAGTACCCACTGGGTGGGCAACCCCATCACACAAAACATTTTTATTTTACACCACTAGCATAACGCAGCTTGTTGAAATTCTACATTTAAATGTAAAAATGGGCACAGAATTCAAAAATGTGGTATAAAATACAATGAATTCGATAATAGACAAGGCAAACTATAAACTTTCTTACCTTGAGCAGTAGAGTTCAACCTGTTCTCGAGAATGAAAACCATTCAAGTGCTCTTTGCCACGCTAGGTGAGATTGACCTTTGAACCATCGTTAAAGTTGTCATTCGCAATTTTCATAAAAATAGTTTCGCATTTATCCAATAGGAAACACGAGAAGGTAATTTTCATATACTGCACTCACGGCCACAGGAAGTCGTCTGTGAACCCAATGACCTTGAACTTTCTGAAAACAGCGTCCTTCCCTAGTTACGAAGTCCCTACTAATGGGTCCAAAGATGCGTCTTAAAATTTTGTTCTCAAAGGTTTGTAACAAGGCTTCGTCTCCTTTCGTTGTACTCCAGGTTTCAGAGCCATACAGCACAACTGGTCTGATCAGTGTTTTGTATATTGTGATTTTGGTGTTACGAGATAGCGCCTTTGATTTTAGTAGATGTTGTAGTGCATAGTATATCGTATTTCCAGAGTTGATTCTAGTTTGTATTTCTTCCCTTATGATGTTGGAGCAGTTGAAGATTGTACCCAGGTATTTGTATGTTTCCGTTCTTTTAATGGTCATATTATCTATTTGTATCTGGCCAGAGTTTTTAGCCATTCCGTCTCTTGAAATTACCATATATTCTGTCTTATCTTGGTTGATAACCAGCCCCATCTGTTGGGCTTTTTCCTTTAAGTGAGTCAATATTTCTAATGTCTTTTGTTCACTTTGCCCTATAATATCTATATCATCTGCATAACCAAGCAGCTTGGATGTTCCTCCAATATCACATTCCTCCTTTACCTTCCTTACAACTTTCTCTAGAGCCAGATTGAAGAGTAGCGGCGATAGTGCATCACCCTGTTTCAAGCCAGATGTTATTTGGAAGGGGTCTGATTTCCTGCCTTTATATGTTACTATATTATAAGTATCTTCCATGCATAGTTTGGTCATGTTAATTAACTTCCTTGGTATTCCAAATTCCTGCATAACATTCCATAGACTATTCCTATGGACACTATCATAAGCCTTTTTAAAATCCACAAAAATGTTATGGAGATCTCTTTTATATTCCCAATGTTTCTCGGCTATTTGTCGTAAGATAAATATCTGATCTATTGTTGATCTGTTTTGTCTAAAACCCGCCTGGTAGTCACCTAATATGTCTTCTGAATATGGTTTTAGTCTATTTAGTAATACTGCGGATAGTATCTTATAGCTTGTGGACAGTAGTGATATTCCTCTATAATTTCCACATTGGAACTTGTCTCCTTTCTTAAAGATAGGTATCAATAATGACTCTTTCCAGTCATGGGGTAATTCTTCTGTCCTCCAGATTTTTATTATTAGTTCGTATAGCTTTAGATGTAATGCATGGCCACCTGCCTTTATAAATGAGATAATGATAATAAATAATAATTAATATAATAAAATTAATCATTGTTTTATTTATTATTATTAATTTAATTAATAATATTAATAATTAATTCAATTGTGGTTCAAAAGGATACAGTTTAAATCCCTTCATTATATCTTCAGGATTTGAGGGCATTGTGACAAAGAATACGTGTACAATAGACAAGAGAAAGGGCTGTATTGGCTGTGATCTGTTTACGACCTCAGACCGATTTCTCTGACACCATCGAGATCTGGGATCTGGTTTCCACAGAACCCGTCAACAATCCAACATGGCCGCCCAAACTTCCGTCGGTCTCATAAAATTATGAATGATTGAATGCGTGGAAATAAAACAATTATCCTTTTACAAATGTAAGCCTCCCATAAATAATACAACTTAGTTTTATGTCTTGGCTGAACCCAACAAAACCAGTTATTCATATTATAATTACATTGTTTAATATAGACAATTAACGTATGATTCTATAAATTTACTAGTTTGGAAATCAAAGAATAATATAGATTAGTAAATACAATACCTGAAAGTACACATCTGTGACACCTGCCTGTCACGTGGTAATCTACCGACATGGCGAGTCGCACTAACGGTGTTGATATATCAGCACACGATAAAGAAATCCTCAAACAAATATTTAGTACCGGGTTACCATACAGTGATGACAATGAAACGGAAGAAGTTGAAGATGGTAAGAAAATTGCAACTAATCAGTAATTGGGGCCCATCATTTTGTATTTAAAGCAAGGTAGCAATTTAGTAATTACGCACACAATCACAAACAAAGTCAAAAGTATGGAATGGATTATCAATATTCAATGTAACTCAAATGATTATTATTATTACCAGGTTCGATCGTGATTTTAAAATTGAGTATTTATTAATGAGACCACCACTAGTTTGGCCTTGAAACACGAAATCTAATGAGTAATGGTACATCAATGATGTAACTGTATGTCAATTCTAAGCGGAGACATTCACATATTAAGTAGGTATCTTGGACTAAAATAATGGCACGATTCCCGTAACTTTGGAGCTCTCCAGCATGTCCGTTATCTCCACTGACAGTCCGTGCGTGCAAGATTGTCTCAAACGGGTCAGAGACGGGTGTGAAAACTGACTTCAAAAATATGTTCCATGTTAAATGAAAAGAAAATAGTAAAAGTATACAAATAAATTATTAATAATCTTTAAACTTGTATTCTATTTAACTTTAGTAGTTCACATTGCACGTTTTGAGCCAAGTCTGATTGATATGGATATTCAAGTCAGCCGCCATCTTGCCTTTTCATTCACAAAGACCAAACAACATATTCGCAGAAGTAAATTTCTACCACATATAAAGTGATTTAAGCAATGAAACTCCAAATATATGTAAAAATAGGTGCAGAATTTGAATATCCATCTAAATATATCTTAAAATTAAACAAGTTCTAGAAAATAAAATTAATTACGTTTTGCCAAATAATTAAATTTATTTAAAAGGTCACGATAATTTCATCCAATCGCTATGCATAGAATGTTAGACTAACCTTTTCTGCAGAAACTAAGATGACGTCTGTTATTGTCATGTGATATTTGAATGAATGAATGATGTAGGAAGCATGAATGATCTTTACATAGCTATTTTTGGGGACACAGTGGACCATTCCGGGGTGGCACAGTATATCATTTCCAGTTTCAGTTTGGGTTGCGGCACGATCAAACCTGCTATTATTATATCAGTTACTAGTTAGCTACAGTAGAGTAATTAAAAAATAAAAAAAAGAATTGTAACAGGAATGGATAATTCATGATTAAGTACCATAACTTGAAATAGTTGGTTAAATTGCACATACATTGATACATGTGGCGCAGAGAGAGAGAGAGAGAGAGAGAGAGAATAAATCTGACTCACAGAACCGACTTTTAAAACAAACTCATAATAAATCACACAGAAACATGTAGCTTTACTAGAACATCATCACAAATATACAAAATGGACGTAGTGGTCAATCCCTTTGTCAAAACACACATACAAACACACCGATAGAACTACATTAATATATGTATGTATTGTATATATTTATGTATATATATATGTGTGTGTATTATATATATTGGCCCTGTGGTGATGGACTTATGAATGCAATTCGTAATCCTGCTTACCACGCTCAAAACATAGCTACAGTCAATTTGGAAGCAGACTGCCTTGCATTGGTTTCTATACAATGGTATGAGTGCCGGTAATTCAGAAATCAGCGGCAAACTACTGAACATACACTTACCCAGGAATCACAAACAGCCAAAAAATGTGAGGTTGACAGCTATGTTCTGTAAAGGATATGCAACTAATATATATATATATATATATATATATATATATATATATATATATATATATATATATATATATATATATATATATATATATATTTATTTTCCGCGTTTCCATCCTGTTTCAGGATATTGTGGTCAACACCAGCATCTCTCAGCTGTATGTTGATTCCTAGGCTAGATTAAGCTCATCAGCATGCCACGACTTTCTGAGCGACCGACTCCATACTCTCATAAGTCGCTGGTGCGACTCGAGCTACTTCTAATTCTCGTGCGCTCACGTCAACCACGAGAGTATTCAGGATTAACAGAGAAAGCTGCTAACCCCTCGACCAGGGAGCCGGCATATATATATATATATATATATATATATATATATATATATATATATATATATATATATATATATATATATATATATATAAGATACTAGGGAACCAGTAAAAACCTCAAGTGAATCCTCCTGTCGTAACCCATGCTAGAATAGACGCATGGCAAATGCTGATGGACGAAAAAAAAAGTAACACATTGCTATGAACAAGGTGTAGAAAAGCCTGACTACTCACATAAACTTGTATGGCACTTGCACAGAACATTTGCACAGAACCAGTTAGTCTTTTAGGTCTTATGTGCACAATAATGTTGAACCTCAGATTGTGTATAATCAGTGAATGCTGGTTGCCATGATCCTGAGTGTTGTGATTTAACTGATTAAGTGTCATGGGAGGATTAATCATCTTAAGTGTCATGGGAGGATTAATCATCTTAAGTGTCATGGGAGGATTAATCATCTTAAGTGTCATGGGGGGATTAATCATCTTAAGTGTCATGGGAGGATTAATCATCTTAAGTGTCATGGGAGGATTAATCATCTTAAGTGTCATGGGGGGATTAATCATCTTAAGTGTCATGGGAGGATTAATCATCTTAAGTGTCATGGGAGGATTAATCATCTTAAGTGTCATGGGAGGATTAATCATCTTAAATGTCATGGGAGGATTAATCATCTTAAGCAACTTCCCTTTTCTGTCATGTGCTTATACAGGGTGTTTGTAAAGTGTCACCACACTAATCTTGCAAATGGAAAACATACTCTTTAACAAACAGCTGTTGTACATATAAAATCATCTCATCTCATCTGGTTCCTCTTGTACCTTGCAGTGTTAAAGTGAAGGATAAACAGCGGGAGATTGCCCTCTTATGGGCTTCATATAAAATGTAGTGAGAATTTGCAAACACCCTGTGTATTGTAGAAATGTTGTCATTGTGTTATACTATAACATATCTGCTACCATATTAATAACTTTTAAGTCATAACTGTAACACAATACTACTTCCCATTTTCTGGCATCCATATTTATTCTTTTGGTGCAAGCCTACTAATATTTGTCTGGCACTGAATCTGTTACAAATGTTAGTTTTCTTGCAGTATCTATAAATAGTAACATCCAGTTGTAAGTTGCAATGTTTCCATTTTGACAGTATAAAACATCAGAAAATAATCAAACTACAAGAGCAATGACACTTTCAGGGCAAAGAAATAAATTAATTTCCATTAAAGACACAAAAAATATGCACAGACAAATCAGTGAGCTCACGGGAAGCAAAATAAGAATAAATACAGGGTTTTTGAAATCAAAAACAGGAAAGATATTATTGGAGGAAGGTGCTATAATGAAGAGGTGAAATGAGTATATAAGAGAATTATTGGATATTGGATATTTACCCAGTGATAAGCTGAAATCTGTATTTATAGCTATACCAAAAAGACGAGCAATTTAATGTGAAGATTTTTGTACAATTAACCTCATAAACCATATCACTAAGCTTCTACTCAGAATCATAATGAGAAGAACCAGAAAGAAAATAAAAATGGAAATTAGTGAAGAATAGTATGGATTTGTGGAGGGAAAGGGCACAAACAATGCAATATATACATTACGGACACTAATAGAAATGTCAATAGAGAAACAGAAAGACATATATTTGTGCTTCATAGATTATACTTAGGCATTTGATAAAGTAAAACATGATGAATACTTCTTAGTTTTTCTATGAGCAGTATGAAGATCCCCTGCCGGCTTGCTAGGCCAGTCGCAGGTTTAGTACAAAAATAGATGCAATAAGGCACACCAACTCACTGGACCAATGACACCAATGAGACAGATTAATGAAACTAGAACATTATATACAACAATAAGAAAGAGACAAATATCTTTCTTCGGTCATGTGATAAGTAGAGAGGCTATGGAGAACATTGTGACAACTGGAAAGATCGAAGGGAAGAGAGGCAGACCAAGAGAAATGATGCTGGATGGATTGAGACGGTGGCATGGAGGAATACCATCAGGAGATTTGATCCAGAACACAAAAGACCGAGATCTGTGGAGAGCCATGAATGCCTACGCCAGCTGGCAGGGCACTTGATGATGATGGTTGGTGATGATGGCAAAGATCTGAATAATCAAGAACATATATTGGCAGTAAACAACAGCCATAAACATCAACAACCAGTTAGGAACATTTAAGTGCACAAAGCAGGGTGTCAGAAAATTATGTGTACTGTGCAATGGCTTGTTTTAATTATACAGTGAGCATATCATGCAGTCTATGTTAAATATGCCAGAGATTTTAGTTAGTGGTCATAATGAACAGGACAAGCTAAAATTGCATTTTATAAAATGAAGAACATATTGTGCAATAGATCCCTGCCATAAGAGATTAGAAGAAGAATGTTGCATGTTACACAGATGCAAAATTTAGCTGTGAATCCTGGACAAGCATAAAAGTCTCCCGAGGCATGAGAAATATAGTTTTACAGAAAAATTCAGAAAATTCCTTGGAAATCAAGAATAAGTAATCTATGTTTTCAAAGAGGCTGAGACACAGGCTGGTTATCACAAACAGAAATGGGCAGTCATTTTTTTAGCCAGATAACTAGAAGAGAAAAACTGTAACGTGCTGAGAAAACTGAAATAATCTATGTGAAGAACGATAGAGGCGGACAACCTTGTGTCTTTGTACGGAAAGATGTCAGCAGACAAATTGATCATGCTGTCCAGTTGGCCAGGCACTTGATGATGATGCTGTCTACATAACAGACCTGATATATATAACAAGTGATCACTGCATGCCTGTTGGTTGCCCCATGGCAAGTTCTGCTGCAGGCCTGTGAAGTCTTAGACCTTCACATATTCTAGGCCACAACATATAAAGTGGGGTGTGAAGCCTTAGACCTTCACATATTCTAGGCCACAACATATAAAGTGGGGTGTGAAGTCTTAAACCTTCACATATTCTAGGCCACAACATATAAAGTGGGGTGGTCAGTTCTCTTCTTCATTGCCTTTACTTCCAGGCATCAATGGCTTTTGCTGTGTGGTCCCTAATCTTTTCACAATGAAATGGATAGAAAAATATCATTGCATTCTGCTAAATCATGTTAACAGTGGCAGTAGTGAAGATGGTTTCTCATATCTTCATACAGTAACGGTTGAAGATAATGAGCAAATACGGACTGCAAAAGAGTTTGAGGTTCAGGGTGTCAAGGCTGCAGAGACTGGAAACATTGATGCTGCCATCAGCTTCTTCCAGCAGGCAGTAAACGTAGCGCCAGGATGGCCATCAGCATACAACAATCGGGCCCAAGCTCTGAGGCTAAAAGGTGACATAGAAGGTACCTATTTTGTTATGTTCATAGCTTTTTATGTTTTGTACGTCTTCTTGAGTTTGAAAATGGCTTGCTAACAATATATTTCTCATCACATCATTATTGCATAGCAATTAATACATAGTTTCTGTTGGCTTATGTAAATACTTGAATAAATCAGCATATTTGTAGCTTTAATAGTTTTGTGATAAGTTTGTTGGAGCTCTACATCATGAACATAAGCTTGCTATCTTTAAGATTAAAGGTGTTAGCTATCTGAGTACTATTAACTGAGTCTCAAATTGTATCTGTGTGTTCTGTTCCATGAATGTAGTAACTACATCTATGTGTTTGTTTGTTCCATGAATGTGTCATATAGTTTTGAAGGGAGTGGGAGATCACTGTAGTGCATGCCCCATCTCTAACAAAAGAAGTAGAGCCCCATCCTCTTTTATCTTCAATAACCCCAGAATATGAACCTTGAGTTATCTGCAGGCCTCGTTCTATTAAGTATGTCTAGGAGATATAGATTATGGCCCTGGTGAGAATGGTAATTACTAACTGGGAATCTGCCCCTTCTCCAAGGATTCTGTAGCTCTGGAGCCCCCTTTTGGTTATCAAATCTGAGGAAAGTCTGGAGAATTTTCTCAGCCTGATTTAGATGAAGAAATCATGGATATTGAGCAGTTGATAGATCTAGAGTCTTCTCTCCCCCATTTTAGTAAGTCATTATGAGTTAATTTATTTTTAAACAATCAAACACATAATCAATCACATTAGATTCTGACAACATGATGTACAAAGAAGTTGTTGACTCACAGATAGGTTTGAACTGATAAATTAACAGAAGGTCAATTCATGTTAATCATTTATTGACTGGACCTGAGCCTTCTGGCCAGTACACACATCTCTATAGTGATTTACACAAAATAATAGAAAAGTTGCATATTGGACCAGTCACACAGACCATCAATAAACAAGCATCAATACATGAGATGTCAACAAGTGTGAGACATAGTAAACATTTTGATGTTGTACATATTAAGTGTGAAAATGATTCAACAATTAAATATCAGTTCCCTGAAATTGGGTGTGGTGTGTACCAAGGAAAAATGTAACCTGGTGACTGGAAGATTAGGTAAGCCAGGGTCCATTGACTGATGGATCCACTTCAGGTCTGCCCGTATAGCTCCACTGAAGGCCTCCCCATACTTTGCTCATGGCCAAGTCATCTTCCATCTCACTTGTGGTTCATCTCTTTCTCTCGGCCTCACTCTTTCCGGTCTGATTTAGGTGGTTAGTTTGCTGATGTGTTGGGTGGTTGTTGGTATGTAGCCACCAAGATCACTGATGAATATTCACATAAATATATACATTCCTACCAATACAATATTCTAGAAGTAGGTCGGAAGAAATCTAAATTCCTGAAGTAGGAACTAGTTCCCCTCCCCTCCTTTTTTCTCTAATCTAGTGTTGGGTTAATTTGGGGTGGTCAGAGTTTATCACACTGTGTACGCCTTGTATCAACTGGTTCCTGCTGTATGTAAGTTCTCATTTGACCTGGGGTCAGTGAACGTGTACAGTAAGACAGTGACAAGAGTGAGAAGGTGTCAAGATGCATGTAACTAAATGACATACATTTATAACATTTCTTCCACTCAATGGTGTTTACAATGTGTATAAATAATTCTCTGTGTTTTCCCAATTAACCAACTTCTTCTTCTTCTTGTGTCTCCCATTATCTGTTGTTGTGATGTTGAGTGTTGGGTTGCGTGGTGATGAGTGGTGTTGAGTGGTGTTGTGTTTTAAGTTATGTTGAGTAATGAGTTAAGTTCACTTCATGTGATGGAGTTCCACGAAGCTCAACTCTTTTGATGTAATGCAGTTCATAAGTGCTCTTATCTAATTAAAATTTGACATAAATATAAATATTTATCCTTCAAACCCTATCCATTCAATAGATGAAGCAGAAAGAAAAGATTGGATTTCTCTCTCAACTTTCTAAATTGAAAATAGACATAGATAAGTCTGTTTTAAAACAAGGCACCTATTCTAGTACACGAACTGTCATTTTAGCTGTAGATAGTGATAGCATCTTTAACAATGTTTCTGGTGAAATGCACAGATTGCTTTAGAATCATCACTTTGTACAGTTGTTCAGATTAGAATGGAGTAGTATAATGCACTTCTTAAAGTTAATAATTATCTTTAAGAATATCAGAGATTGCAGTTTCATCGAAGCGAATATTAGAGTCAGTTTGCCCGGGAACGGCTCTGCGTCGTTAGAATCTACAGTCGAGCATTTTTACATTTCAGAGGTTTTAATTAATAATAATACATTTCAATTGACATTACAAACGCGGGTTACCATTACTTGATACTTGATACATCGGGTTCTTAGTCT
The DNA here is from genome assembly GCA_014155875.1 of Cepaea nemoralis. NCBI lineage: Eukaryota > Metazoa > Mollusca > Gastropoda > Stylommatophora > Helicidae > Cepaea > Cepaea nemoralis. The sequence goes on from JACEFZ010005100.1 coordinate 56,472, forward strand.
AATCTCGGGAATCACAAGCTTACCTCAGATCTAGACACCCCGCAATTCCATGTTTGAAAATTTGGTCACACCAGCTTCTCACATCTGTTCATCAGAATGGTTGCAGAAAAAGTGCGCTAATTATCATATGCTAAATATGCGTTGGCGCGAAAGCGGGTCACATGTCTCCTTCGTCCAATGGTCTCCCGAGCTTTGTCTGATGAAATCTTTCTAAGAATCCACGTCATCTGTCACTTTTGCAGTTCCAGTTTCGATGTTAAGTTTTAAGTCCTAGTCTCCGTTTGCGGTTGTGAAGTCAATTTCTTTTAATGTTGTTTCCTCTTCTTGCGGCATGTTTTGGTAAATGAATAATGGTGGTTAGCGTTATGCCACAGAATGCAACAACTGAATTTATGTGTTGTACTGTTCTATAAATGCAATAACTACCTCTCTATATTGTTCTGTTCCAAGAATACAATAACTGCATCTGGGTGTTGTTCTGTTCAATGAATACAATAACTGCATCTGGGTGTTGTTCTGTTCATACATTGGCACCTTTCCGTCTTGACAGACGATAGTTTGGTACATTGTGCTTCAAAAAGGCTTATTAACTGTCATATGGCAATAACTACGATCCATGGCGGTGGCGAGTGTGGCTGGTAAGGCCAATTCTTGCTGCAAATGTTTGCCCACAGTAGGTGCATGTGAAAACATGGTCATTTCCACCATTTTGCACCATCTTACGTCTCTCACGCTCTGTGTGTGCTTTATCTGCAATCATTTTCTCCTTTGTCTTTATTCCATTTCTGATAGTTGCCCTCCATGCAACACGTTCAGCGGCGACGTGCTCCCATTGTGCATTATCAATGCCTGTATCAATCATGTCCCGCTTACACACATCTTTGTATCGTAGTAGAGGCCGACCCTGAGATCTCCTACCCGTCTGTAATTCACCAAAAAAGATGTCCTTTGGTATTCTACCATCATCCATCCTCCTAACGTGTCCTATCCATCTAAGTCTACGAAGACTGAGCATGGAATACACCGTCACACAACCTGATCTTTCCAATACTTCAGTATTTGTGATTTTGTCTTGCCACTTAATACCAAGTATTCTTCGCAGACACCGCATATGAAAGCTGTTTAAACGTTTCTCTTGGCGTGAGTAAGTTGTCCAGGTTTCACTGCCATAAAGAAGAGTACTAAGGACACAGGCTTGGTAGACGAGGACTTTTGTTTTGGCAGTAAGCTTCCTGTTCTCCCAGACTCTTTTTGCTAACATGTTCATTGTTGTTGCTGCCTTGCCAATCCTGATGTTGATTTCCTGATCGAGGGATAATTTGCTATTTACCTCTGATCCGAGATATGTAAAATGGTCTACTATCTCCATTTTGGCGTCGTCAATAAAGATTGATGGTACACCATGTGCACCTTGTGACGTAATCTGTGTCTTCTTTTTGTTAATTGTTAAACCAAATTCAGAACAAGCATTGGAGAATGCAGATAGTAGATGTTGTAATTCTTCCTCAGAGTGGGTCGTAATCGCAGAATCATCCGCAAAAAGCAACTTTCTGATTAGTACCCTGCTAATTTTGGTCTTGCCCTTCAATCTCTGAGCATTATAGAGGCCACCATCTGAGCGTGAGTGAGTGTATATACCGTCATCCTGATCACGAAAGGCATATTTCAGTAGAAGTGAAAAGTATATCCCAAAGAGGGTGGGGGCTAGTACACAACCTTGCTTAACTCCACTCTTGATTTCAAACTCTTCTGAAGTTGAGCCATCAAACTTGATTATACCCTTCATACCTGTGTGGAACGATTCCACAATGGACAGAAGAGTTGGTGGACAGCCAATCTTCTTTAGTGCTTTGAACAGACCCTCACGACTGACCAAATCGAATGCCTTTGTGAGGTCGATGAAGGCAATAAACAGTGGCTGATTTTGTTCCCGGCATTTTTCTTGCATCTGTCGCAATGAGAATATCATATCAATGGTAGATCGGTTCTGACGGAAGCTGCACTGTGATTCGGGGTAGGCTTGATCTCCCAGGACTTGAAGTCTGCGCAGGACAATTCTGGCAAATACTTTCCCAACAATACACAGAAGTGAGATACCCCTATAGTTGTTGCAGTCGCTCCGATCTCCCTTGTTCTTGTACAGCGTTATGATGTTTGAATCTTTTAAATCCTGTGGGACTTGTCCTTCTCGCCAGCATAGCTCTATTAGCTGGTGGATCTGTAGAGCGAGGGTGTCTTGCCCACTCCTGATCACCTCTATTGGAATCCCATCCTTACCTGGAGCCTTGCCAGATGCAAGCTCATTTATAGCACACTTAACTTCTGTTATAGTGGGAAGTGTGTCCAGGTGGTCAAGAGTTGGCAGGGCCTCTATGGTGTTGAGGGCATCATCCGCCAGCTTGGTCTCACTTGAGTAAAGCTCTAAATAGTGCTCGACCCATCTATCCATCTGCTGTTTCTTATCAGTGATGATTTCTCCAGTCAAGGTTTTCAGCGGTGCACTTCTTTTGATCATTGGACCACAGGCTTTCTTTATCCCTTCATACATGCTTCTGGTGTTTCCCTTATCACTTGCGATTTGAATGGACTCACATAACTTGATCCAATTGTTCTGTTCAATGAATACAGAAACTACGTAGTAATTACTACACAATAATGATGTCATGAGAAAAATATTGTGTGTTCTGTTTCAAGAATACAATAACTGCATCTGGGTGTTGTTCTGTTCAATGAATACAGTAACTGTATCTGTGTGTTCTGTTTCAAGAATACAATAACTGTATTTATGTGTTCTGTTTCAAGAATACAATAACAGCATATTTGTGTTGTTTCGTTCCATTAATACAATAACAGCATCTGTCGTTCCATTAATACAATAACAGCATCTGTGTCTCTTTGTTCCATGAATGCAATAACAGCATCTGTGTCTCTTTGTTCCATGAATACAATAACAGCATCTGCGTCTCTTTGTTCCATGAATGCAATAACAGCATCTGTGTCTCTTTGTTCCATGAATACAATAACAGCATCTGTGTCTTTTTGTTCCATGAATACAATAACAGCATCTGTGTCTTTTTGTTCCATGAATACAATAACAGCATCTGTGTCTCTTTGTTCCATGAATACAATAACAGCATCTGTGTCTCTTTGTTCCATGAATACAATAACAGCATCTGTGTCTTTTTGTTCCATGAATACAATAACAGCATCTGTGTCTCTTTGTTCCATGAATACAATAACAGCATCTGTGTCTCTTTGTTCCATGAATACAATAACAGCATCTGTGTCTTTTTGTTCCATTAATGCAATAACAGCATCTGTGTCTCTTTGTTCCATGAATGCAATAACAGCATCTGTGTCTCTTTGTTCCATGAATACAATAACAGCATATTTGTGTTGTTTCGTTCCATGAATACAATAACAGCATCTGTGTCCTTTTGTTCCATGAATACAATAACAGCATCTGTGTCTCTTTGTTCCATGAATACAATAACAGCATCTGTGTCTCTTTGTTCCATGAATACAATAACAGCATCTGTGTCTCTTTGTTCCATGAATACAATAACAGCATCTGTGTCTCTTTGTTCCATGAATACAATAACAGCATCTGTGTCTCTTTGTTCCATGAATACAATAACAGCATCTGTGTCTCTTTGTTCCATGAATACAATAACAGCATCTGTGTCTCTTTGTTCCATGAATGCAATAACAGCATCTGTGTCTCTTTGTTCCATGAATGCAATAACAGCATCTGTGTCTCTTTGTTCCATGAATGCAATAACAGCATCTGTGTCTCTTTGTTCCATGAATGCAATAACAGCATCTGTGTCTCTTTGTTCCATGAATGCAATAACAGCATCTGTGTCTCTTTGTTGCATGAATGCAATAACAGCATCTGTGTCTCTTTGTTCCATGAATGCAATAACAGCATCTGTGTCTCTTTGTTCCATGAATACAATAACAGCATCTGTGTCTCTTTGTTCCATGAATGCAATAACAGCATCTGTGTCTCTTTGTTCCATGAATACAATAACAGTATCTGTCTCTCTTTGTTCCATGAATGCAATAACAGCATCTGTGTCTCTTTGTTCCATGAATACAATAACAGCATATTTGTGTTGTTTCGTTCCATGAATACAATAACAGCATCTGTGTCTTTTTGTTCCATGAATACAATAACAGCATCTGTGTCTCTTTGTTCCATGAATGCAATAACAGCATCTGTGTCTCTTTGTTCCATGAATGCAATAACAGCATCTGTGTCTCTTTGTTCCATGAATGCAATAACAGTATCTGTGTCTCTTTGTTCCATGAATACAATAACAGCATCTGTGTCTCTTTGTTCCATGAATACAATAACAGCATCTGTGTCTCTTTGTTCCATGAGTACAATAACAGCATCTGTGTCTCTTTGTTCCATGAATACAATAACAGCATCTGTGTCTCTTTGTTCCATGAATACAATAACAGCATCTGTGTCTCTTTGTTCCATGAATAGCAATAACAGCATCTGTGTCTCTTTGTTCCATGAATACAATAACAGCATCTGTGTCTCTTTGTTCCATGAATACAATAACAGCATCTGTGTCTCTTTGTTCCATGAATACAATAACAGCATCTGTGTCTCTTTGTTCCATGAATACAATAACAGCATCTGTGTCTCTTTGTTCCATGAATACAATAACAGCATCTGTGTCTCTTTGTTCCATGAATACAATAACAGCATCTGTGTCTCTTTGTTCCATGAATACAATAACAGCATCTGTGTCTCTTTGTTCCATGAATACAATAACAGCATCTGTGTCTCTTTGTTCCATGAATACAATAACAGCATCTGTGTCTCTTTGTTCCATGAATACAATAACAGCATCTGTGTCTCTTTGTTCCATGAATACAATAACAGCATCTGTGTCTCTTTGTTCCATGAATACAATAACAGCATCTGTGTCTCTTTGTTCCATGAATACAATAACAGCATCTGTGTCTCTTTGTTCCATGAATACAATAACAGCATCTGTGTCTCTTTGTTCCATGAATACAATAACAGCATCTGTGTCTCTTTGTTCCATGAATACAATAACAGCATCTGTGTCTCTTTGTTCCATGAATACAATAACAGCATCTGTGTCTCTTTGTTCCATGAATACAATAACAGCATCTGTGTCTCTTTGTTCCATGAATACAATAACAGCATCTGTGTCTCTTTGTTCCATGAATACAATAACAGCATCTGTGTCTCTTTGTTCCATGAATACAATAACAGCATCTGTGTCTCTTTGTTCCATGAATGCAATAACAGCATCTGTGTCTCTTTGTTCCATGAATACAATAACAGCATCTGTGTCTCTTTGTTCCATGAATACAATAACAGCATCTGTGTCTCTTTGTTCCATGAATACAATAACAGCATCTGTGTCTCTTTGTTCCATGAATACAATAACAGCATCTGTGTCTCTTGTTCCATGAATACAATAACAGCATCTGTGTCTCTTTGTTCCATGAATACAATAACAGCATCTGTGTCTCTTTGTTCCATGAATACAATAACAGCATCTGTGTCTCTTTGTTCCATGAATACAATAACAGCATCTGTGTCTCTTTGTTCCATGAATACAATAACAGCATCTGTGTCTCTTTGTTCCATGAATACAATAACAGCATCTGTGTCTCTTTGTTCCATGAATACAATAACAGCATCTGTGTCTCTTTGTTCCATGAATACAATAACAGCATCTGTGTCTCTTTGTTCCATGAATGCAATAACAGCATCTGTGTCTCTTTGTTCCATGAATACAATAACAGCATCTGTGTCTCTTTGTTCCATGAATGCAATAACAGCATCTGTGTCTCTTTGTTCCATGAATGCAATAACAGCATCTGTGTCTCGTTGTTCCATGAATGCAATAACAGCATCTGTGTCTCTTTGTTCCATGAATACAATAACAGCATCTGTGTCTCTTTGTTCCATGAATACAATAACAGCATCTGTGTCTCTTTGTTCCATGAATACAATAACAGCATCTGTGTCTCTTTGTTCCATGAATACAATAACAGCATCTGTGTCTCTTTGTTCCATGAATACAATAACAGCATCTGTGTCTCTTTGTTCCATGAATGCAATAACAGCATCTGTGTCTCTTTGTTCCATGAATACAATAACAGCATCTGTGTCTCTTTGTTCCATGAATGCAATAACAGCATCGGTGTCTCTTTGTTCCATGAATGCAATAACTGCATGTGTTATTCTCTTCTATAAATACAACTGCAGCTGTTTGTTGTTCTGTAAGATTAAAGCTGTAACTGCATCTTTGTGTTGCTATGTTCCTTGAAAGCAATAGCTGAAACTATGTTGTCCTATTCCATGAATGCTGTAACAGCATCTACAAGGCTTGATCAAATGAAACCTGTCCCAGTTGCTTTATAACAAACTAGCTGACCTGGCCCGGCTTCGCCCAGGCCCTGGTGCGGATCTATCTATCTGTCTGCTTGTTTGTCTGTCTGTCTGACCTGGCCCGGCTTCGCCCAGCTCCTGGTAAGGGGCATCTCATTTAATTCATATAAGTAGTCATATAAGCTCCCGTTCCCGACTATCTGTCTGTCTGTCTGACCCGGCCCGGCTTCACCCAGTCCCTGGTGGGGAGCATCTAATTTAATTCATATAAGTAGTCATATAAGCTGCGTTCCCTTTCCCGACTATCTGTCTGTCTGTCTATCTGACCCGGCCCGGCTTTGCCCAGCCCCTGATGGGGAGCATCTAATTTAATTCATATAAGTAGTCATATAAGTTCCCGTTCCCGACTGTCTGTCTGTCTGTCTGATGACCCGGCCTGGCTGTCTGTTTATCTATCTATCTGTCTGTCTACCTGCCTGTCCATCTGTCCGTCTCTCCCTCCGTCTATCCCACCCTCTCTATCTATCGGGTCAGATCTATCTATCTATCTATCTATCTATAGCCAGGGGACTTAACCTAAGATATAGCAATGCTACTAAAAGTTATGTCCCTTTATATATTTTTTCTTATGTTAAGTCATGTAATTTAATTATTAAGTTTTAGTAAGTAAATAGCTGGTTCTACACTAAAAAAAACTATGACAGTTAGTTGCACGGGAATGAAAAGAAGACGTGCAGAAAATTTCATCTCAATCGGGTGGACCGTTATCGAACGCATCCAATACATCACCACCCACCCACCCACATACATACATTCTGTTTTATAGATATAGATGTGTGAAAGGTATCTCAGCAGGTATGGCAGAATTAAACGAAGCGACTGTCAGGAAGCAAGCATGCACCTGAGCTCATTATAAGTCGCCATATGCATTCAGACATGCATCCCACAGCTTTGGGAAACAGCGGATACTGTCTGGCTCATTTAATCATGCTCTATGGACCACTGTGTGAACTAAAAAAGACAGTTAAATTTACACAAGAGACAGTTAAATTTACACAAGAGACAACATTGCAGATATAGACATATTTCAAGCGAATGAAAGAAGAAGAAGAATTTAAGCATGCCTCTATGTGTTCTGTTTCTTGAATCCAATAACTGCAGCTGTATATTGTTTCTTTCCATTGCATTATCTGAAATCCTGTCACATCTATGAATAATTACCATTTTATAAATTGAATGCGACGTTTATTAAGGCTTTTTTGTCTGTTGTACCTTCTATAACAGTGGTTCTCAACTTTTTTTGGCCCGTGCCCCCCTTCACCATATTTTTAGAACGTCGTTTCCCCCCCCCCCCCCCCTTTCATATTTCCTCCCTAAAAATTTCCCCCTGCCCCTACACAGTATACGTAATAATTGAAGCTAAATTTAATAGCACATACTAAAACATAAAACATGATTTGTGGGTCTACTTACTTTATAAAATGAATTATAGAAGAGTGAGACGTACAGAACTGTAAAGTATCAAGGGAAAAACAAGATCAAGTAATCAGTTCTTGTATTAACGCAATCTTGAAATAATCTTCATTTCCCCTCCCCCCTGGAAACCCCAAAATTCCCCCCTGGGGGGAAATTCCCCACCGGTTGAGAACCACTGTTCTATAATGTAGTGCCTGCTATATAGTAGTCTCATATTCTTGTAATACCCAGGACTAATGGTTATAAGATGGCTACCAAGATAGGATTGTGACATTTTTCAGGATGTCTCTATTTGTTGTCTTTGTTTTTGCAGTTGGAAAGCAAGTGCTGAGATAAAGACTGAGACATTCTCAACATATTTTATGTTGCAGGTGCAAAGGCAGATCTAGATAGAGCACTGGAGCTGAGCCAGGGGACAGGAAATGTTGCCTGTCAAGCATTTACCCAGAGGGGCCTTATTCTCAAGCGACAAGGTAGGGCAGACGCTGTTACAGACAGCTAATATTCATCAGTATGAAGTAAAATACTCAGTGGTCACCATTCTAACATTATAGCTAGGGAGTTAGTATTCTCAGACATATTCTTTAGCTTGAATTTACAAGAAACATTACAATTATATGAATAAAATAATAGGAAAAGTCAAAGATGCAGACTATAGATGAAAGGCTGGCTTCAGTAAATCTTCATAACTGTAAGCAAAAGTATTTGTTTGGTCTTGTCTATTCCATTGGTGAATTGAAGACAACAGCAGGGATCATCATCCGTTCTTTGCCTGACATCAAGCATCGTGGAAAGGGTTTTTCCTCTTATGATTATAGAATTTCTCTTATATTATCCATCCATCTGCATGTGGATTGTCCTTGCACTTTAGAACCTGATCTTTACTGTTGTGGGCTGGCAGGGGTAGTTAAGTAGTAAAATGAATGCAAGTAAAGGGCCCTTGTACATGCCTCTTGGCACTTTGGGCAAATGGTGATAGACCCATGTTTATATAGACTGACCAGAATTTGAAGCACGGTGTGGTGACTATCATGGTGATAGACCCATGTTTGTATAGACTGTCCAGCATTTGGAGGATGATGTGGTGACTATCATGGTGATAGACCCATGTTTGTATAGACTGACCAGCATTTAGAGGACAGTCTGGTGACTATCATGGTGATAGACCAATGTTTGTATAGACTGACCAACATTTGGAGGATGATATGGTGACTATCATAGTGATAGACCCATGTTTGTATAGACTGACCAGCATTTAGAGGACAGTGTGGTGACTATCATGGTGATAGACCCATGTTTGTATAGACTGACCAGCATTCTGTGGACGGTGTGGTGACTATCATGGTGATAGACCCATGTTTGTAAGACTGACCAGCATTTAGAGGACAGTGTGGTGACTATCATGGTGATAGACCCATGTTTGTATAGACTGACCAGCATTCAATGGACAATGTGGTGTCTGTCATGGTGATAGACCCATGTATAGACTGACCAGCATTTGGAGGACGATGTGTTTATCCTGGTGATACACCCATGTTTGTATAGACTGACCAGCATTTGGAGGACGGTGTGGTGACTATCATGGTGATAGACCCATGTTTGTATAGACTGACCAGCATTCTGTGGACGGTGTGGTGACTATCATGGTGATAGACCCATGTTTGTATAGACTGACCAGCATTTAGAGGACAGTGTGGTGACTATCATGGTGATAGACCCATGTTTGTATAGACTGACCAGCATTTGGAGGACGATGTGTTTATCCTGGTGATAGACCCATGTTTGTATAGACTGACCAGCATTTGGAGGACGGTGTGGTGACTATCATGGTGATAAACCCATGTTTGTATAGACTGACCAGCATTTGGAGGACGATGTGGTGACTATCATGGTGATAGACCCATGTTTGTATAGACTGACCAGCATTTGGAGGACGATGTGGTGACTATCATGGTGATAGACCCATGTTTGTATAGACTGACCAGCATTTAGAGGACAGTGTGGTGACTATCATGGTGATAGACCCATGTTTGTATAGACTGACCAGCATTTAGAGGACAGTGGTGACTATCATGGTGATAGACCCATGTTTGTATAGACTGACCAGCATTTGGAGGACGGTGTGGTGACTATCATGGTGATAGACCTATGTTTGTATAGACTGACCAGCATTCAATGGACAATGTGGTGACTGTCATGGTGATAGACCCATGTATAGACTGACCAGCATTTGGAGGACGATGTGTTGACTATCCTGCTGGCTGCCAGGTTTCCTACTACGAGTTTTAGGCTGGATTGACAAGGAAGCCCAAGTCAGTTTAAAATACCTGCCTCAGGGCAGATGCAAACTCATTACCACAGGGCTGGCAGCCTGGTGCCCAGCCATGATATCACTGTGGCTCCCTAAACATTGGTAGTTAGTCAGATGTTATCCGGTGTGTTTGTCAATTTTAATCAATCTGTTCTGTATCTAGAACAATTATTAAACAAGCTGTTCTCTATAAAGTCAAAAAATGTGTGTTGTGGGACAGATATAATCTGTATAAATTATTCACATTCACACAATTAACAATAAACACTGTCTGTAATATCTTCTTCTTCTGCATTCGTCCGGAATGTTGTTTTAGACCAATTGCGTTGTGCCAGTTTACAGTAGAGCTGCAATACTTGTGCCTTGTGGACAACACATCCGACTTCTGCAGGCATTTATTGACCGGGTTAACCTTCCTGGAGTCTGTAATGTCTAATTTCTTGTCCTTCCCTTTGGTCTATGGTTTGTCTGCTAGTCAGAGTCAGGACATGCTGGTGTGGTGGGAAACGAGCAGGCGGATTGCTTGGGTCAGATCTGCAGGATCTTTGCCTTGGCAGACAGCTTTACATTTGTTGGTTTCTGAATTTTAAGTTTTGGAAATTTTTTATTTTGTTTTCTTTTACAACAGGTAATGATGAATGTGCCAAGCAAGACTTTGAAAAAGCTGCCAACTTGGGCAGTGCTTTTGCCAAACAGCTCCTGGCAGCGATGAATCCTTTTGCTGCCCTTTGTAATCAAATGCTGTGTGATGTCATGCACAAACTGAGGTCTGGAGACGGAGCACCAGAAGTGTGATTTGGATACAACAGTGTGAACTGCTGCAAGCTGCTTCTTGTTATAATGAGATTTAGGGTAAGCTTGAATCTCACTGTAACAGTTGCCCTTGTTGCATTGGTGGAGATTGTTCGCTGACTAGTGTAAGTGTTACCTTACTTCTTGGTATGTTACCTGACTTCAGTGAAGTGCCAAGTCATGTAACATTACACTAATGTCATTAACATAAACACTGAAATCATTAACATTACAATGAAGTCTTATAAACCTACACTGAAGTCATTAACACTAGACTGATTCACCACCAATAGAACAAGTATAACTTTCTCAGATTCCTAATTTTCTAAAGCTGTTCACAACCTAACACTTTTTGAATTAAAGGCAGATGTAAGACCTCTGAGCAGACGTTATATAGTCAGTGATGATTCATTACTAAAGCACAAACTGAAAACAGTCACCATTCTGCTAAATCTAGCCACCTATAAAAAGAAGACACTATTTTTCTTTTTTTATTAATGTAAAGTAAAGCCACTTTTACTATTCATTGTCTACATGATATTATTTGATTTTGAAACTTCTGTCCCATTCTGTATCTGTGTACAAACACAGAGTAAATTTGTCTGCACACCAGTCATGATAATCAGGAAAAGTATTTATGTAACTAAGCGTGGGATTGGTTTTCTTCTTGGCCCATGGTAATGGTGTTTTTCAATGTCTGATATAATAGATTTATGATTTTACATAGGATGATTCTACATTCATCACAATAATTCTGAAGTGCGATATTTATATCTGTTTTTGGTATTTATACCTTCATGACGTGGACCACATCTCCCATCAGTTGCCCATTGTTGTATAACAGATATGGGGCTGGCACTATACATTCATGGCGTGGAAAAGGGTGCCTTATGTTTTTCTCTACTTATGTATTAAGTACTGTTGTTTATAAACCCAGGTTATTTACTTTGTGCTTTACTTATGCATTAAGAACTTGTTCATACACCCACGTTATTTACTTATACATTGATAACTTGTTTATAAACAGGTATATTTTTACTTGCAAAATATCATTCCAGTTTTATCTTATACAGTTACCATGGTTATTCAAGTTTATTTGTTTTTGAGATGAGTTTAGATTAGTATGGCTCTTTATACATTTTTTAAAGGTCTGGCTTTGGATTGCTCGAGGCGAAGTTCCATAATTTGGACTTGTTGAGTGTTCACAATGCAGGCTTTTGAATGCATTTACTATGTTCAATTATGTCATTATGTTAGATCATACCTACAATTAGCATGCATTTATTCCCCTTGTTGTTGGTGTAAGATATGACGTGCACTAAATATTTAGACCAAGCAGCAGAAAAAGCAATGGCCATAAGGAATTATTTCTTACAGGATACAACCCAGCCCCCCCCCCCCCCCCCCCCCCCCCCCCATCTTGACCCAGCCCCTCATCTTGACCCAGCCCCTCATCTTGACCCAGCCTCCCATCTTCACCCAGCCTCCCATTGGTGCTAGGACATGTTTTGGGAAGTAAAGGCTGCAGGCATGATATTGACCACATTCACCCCGGATTACCAATTTTTTTTTTTTGCATATCCTTTACAGGACATCGCTGTCAACACCAACATTTTACCGCTGTCTTTGATTTCTTGGTCAGATTACGCTCAGTAGTTTGCCACTGCTTTCTGAGCAGCCGGCTCACTTATCCCGTAAGTTGCCAATGTGGTGAGAACCGCTTCCAATTCTCGAGCGCTCCATTACCCTGCGTGGATAAACGGGATTACGGAGAAAGTCGTTTAACTTCCAGACTTGCCACGGAGACCGGCGAATTACCAAATGGTCTGTAAAAATATGGGTCTAGCACCATATGCCCTGTACGCCTTGAAACGTGTCAGGCTGTCACACGGAGCTGACCCCGTCACCCACCAGGTTCTGAGTGCTGACCCCATCACCCACCAGGTTCTGGGTGCTGACCTTGTCATCCATCCACCAGGTTCTGGTTGGTCTACACAAATATAGAACTAGCAGTTGAGCTGAGCTTAGAACTGACATCACTGCACTCAGGACATTCCCATACAATCTTGACTTTTCTGGGTGTACAACAGAGGTGCCTTCAGCGGAAACACTGTAGCCAGTCTAACAAACAAAAGCCTCTTTAGTTTGTAAATTGCAAGTTTTGTTTTCACATCTCCACTGCAGCAGGTACAGTACTGTAGAAGTATTTTGTTCAGCAATATGTAAACTAATGTTACGGAATAATTAATATTGTATATGATTGATATTATCACATATAATAAACTGTATATTCCAGACTTTGTCTTGTGTGCTGCCTTTTGTTCCCAGGCATGATTTTATCAAAATTGTTACTCAAGTGAACAAGTTATTTTACCAACTTGACTGTCTATGAACAGATCTAGCTGACAATACCACAAGCATGTGAAATGTAAATACAACACTTGACAAAAATACTAAACGCAGGTGAATAATAAATATTCTTCTTCTTTCATTCGCTTGAAATACATCTATAACTGCAATGTTGTCTCCTGTATGAATCTAATAGTCTTTTTCAGTTCACTCAGCAGTCCATAGAGTTTATCTTCCACTGTTGTCTCTCTAGGCCAGAAGGTATACCTGGGTATGTTGTAGTTTGGGCAATAATACATATGACTGAAGATTGACAAAACTACTAAAGGCACGAAGCTTGACAAAATTACTAAAGGCATGTGGATGGGAAATGTGACTACAAAGCTTAACAAAACTACTAAAGGCAAGTGAATAATAAATGTGACTATGACACTTGACAGAAATACTAAAGGTACGAGGATGTGAAATGTCACTATGAAGCTTGGGAAAAAGACTACTTCATATGCCTTGTCTGAAGCAGACATTGGTGAAAGCGATTTTCCAATTTTGTCTGTCTGATATTGTCACTTGGCCTTGCTTATATTATTATTTGTTGTATGGCTGTTTATGCTCTTTTTTAAAACTTGTAACTCTCCATGTTTAATCTTTTAACATACATAATCCTCAGTATGTGTTCCCACAAAAGGAGTTTCTTCTCCATTTCTTCAATTAATTTCCACATGAATTTCATTTGTCTTTTACCTGTCTTCACCTTGTGTTGATTCTTTCATGTCTACACTGACAGACAAGTTCACATGATGCAGTCAACAGTTTTTTGGAGCTCTTCTGTTGTTCCCTACAGTTTTTTTGGAATGAAGTGTTGTTTTCTACAGAACTGGCTGTACTGTTGGTTATCCTGGAGAACATGCCCTGCCGTTTGACCACACTGCACTCATAAGCATAGTGGTGAGTCAGTCAGACCAAGCCTTTTACGTATGATTTTAAAGAGTAATCTAGTCATACCTAGAGCTATCCTCTATCTCTGTTTTGTCTCTCAGTATGAGGTTCGTGTATTAAAATATTGAATATAAATTCTTATGCTAGGTGCATAAATTACAAAAATATTAACACAGTTACTTTCAAAGTAATATACTTTACATCTAAGTGATCAAGAAGCCTGGCATACAACATATACATAGGAAACTGACACACAAAGAAATACAAATATGATGTGCCAGATAAAAATTATATCTGTTTAATAACATTTGGTCTGGCCATCTTTGTAATCAAAGTGTTACTCTTTTATTATTTTGTGACCGAGTGCAAAATTGTTCTATACATGTATACTGTCATAAATATAGGTATAATGTCAAAGTCATACTACTTTCATAATAAACAAAACTTCATACTCAGCTTGTTTCATTGTAGTCTGTCTTCAACTGCATATTCTTTGTAATTTCTCTTTATAGAAGAGTGTGTTAGACTTGTTATGCACTCTTCCAGCTCAGAGATGCTGTCTGTCTTTGGCTTGCATTCATGGCAGGTTTGAAATAGAGAAAGATTCTATCCAGGAAGATGAGGCTTTATATGCCCATGAATAGACTTGTTCTAACAATTTAGCCAGGGCATTGGCCCTAAGCCTACTATTTGTGATTTTCAATTGCCATTAACTTTTTAACATGAATAATTGGCGCATAGGACCTCCTGATTTTTGCCCTTATCTGATAAAACTAGGTGTCGGATTTCATCTCTCAAGAGATCAATTATTCATAGTGTTATCTGAGAAATTCAAAACAATGTTTTCCCCGTAGTGAATTTGAATAATGAAGATAGAAAATAGGTTGCACAATACTTTCCCTGGCATAATTTGCTGTATTCTCATCAAATTCAAACTGCAGAAGTAACAACATAAAATAAAGCAACACATTGAATCCTTAAAGTTCAAATATGCATCACACACATAAATATGTTGTATGACTTCTGCAGTATGCACCTGATGAGATTAAGTGAAATATTCTAAGCAATAAAGTGTGCAACCTATTTGTGATTTCATTATTCTAATTAACTGAGAAAGCTAGGTATGCACTCAAGAGTTGTCAAGTTAAGAAACAACATTGCAGCACTCGCAGCATTCCCATATGTACACTTTTAACAACCAGTGAAAAGTCCCAATGCTAAATCTTACCACTCAATAGATCAATGAATTGTGTAGTTAGATTGAGAAGTTTCTTGCGGTGACTTGTATTTCACTTCATGTGACTAGAGCTTGATGACACCAGATTATGACAATACAAAGTGACATGACCTGACAATTATAATGGCTTTAACTCTGGTCTGTAGAACTCTTATCTATTTATTATCTATCCCCATATAGATAGTGGGAAGCAAAGTAGCACAACATGCTGGCCGAGTGGTCTTGGATGTGAATCCCCTTTGAGGCAGTGTATTGGTTTTATTTGACCTAGGTACCAAGCAATTGTCTGGTTAGTAAAGGTTGGCATGGTATTGACTACATTATGTATTTAGTGCCAGCTGGACTTAAAAATATGGGGCTAGCACCAGATACCCAATACACCTCATGGCGTTAAAACGGGTCCTTTACATTTACCATGTACCCAATATACCTCATGGTATGAAAAGGGCTCGTTTACTTTTCAGACAATAGCGTGTGGTCCACATACCATGTACTATGATGAGTTTAATCTTGAGCCAGTTTTGACACCTGGACTGTGATGAGTTTAATCTAGAGCCAGCTGTGACACCTGGACTGAGTTTAATCTTGAGCCAGTTGTGACACTTGGACTATGAGTTTAATCTTGAGCCAGTTGTGACACCTGGACTATGATGAGTTTAATCTTGAGCCAGTTGTGACACCTGGACTATGATGAGTTTAATCTTGAGCCAGCTGTGACACATGGACTGTGATGAGTTTTAATCTTAAGCCAGCTGTGACACCTGGACTGTGATGAGTTTTAATCTTAAGCCAGCTGTGACACCTGGACTGTGATGAGTTTTAATCTTAAGCCAGCTGTGACACCTGGACTGTGATGAGTTTTAATCTTAAGCCAGCTGTGACACCTGGACTGTGATGAGTTTTAATCTTAAGCCAGCTGTGACACCTGGACCACAAAGAGTCTGTGCTGGTGTAATATACTTGTACACTTGATTGAATTTATCTAACTCATCGTTTACCTTCACCCTGAACTTCTTTCATTGTAAACACCAAGTGGTGGCTTAATTCTCACTAGATGCATATATCTGGTGATTAAAATAAATTTGTTTCTTGATATGTTTACATTCAACAGAATGTTTGTTGTCCTCACTGAAAAATGTGTTATGAAATAGTGAACTAGTTGCTACAGAATGCTTTCACTTTGTGTCCTTATTATTAGCTACCCTAGCACGGCACTCTGCAGCACAGAGGGGATTTGGCCAACTTTTCTGGGCATCAATAGGGTATCTCTCACCACCAATAAATACTGCAACAGGCACAAACATTTTGCTGATCGTCCTCAGCTCCCCACAAGAGTCTTCTAAATCTTCTGACACATCCACAACTTTCAACACAGTAACGTCTGCTGAAGTTCCTGGTCTTAACTGCCCAATCTCTCCAAGTTTTCCTGAAAATGTAAACAAGAATGTGATGTTGAAATGGATTCTTACAAACCAGTCCAGTACATACAACTTAAACAAGAAACAGGAAAAAAAAAAAAATGGGCACTTACGGCAAAGATAAACCACTCTTATTTTCACTGACCCAGTTATGCCTTTCAGGATCAGGATAGAGGACCTTTCTGTCCAAGCCCATTATATAAATTATATTATCATGTAGTAGGCTGAATGTTGTACCATGATGGCCCGCCACAAAGTCTCTTGACCTCTGACCAGCTCTCCTGCCTGATGCACCTTGTGTTCAAAGTGTCTGCAATGTCCTGTGTCCATATTTGTGCTGGTCGACCCTGCTTCTTCTCCCATGCTATCATTTAACTGACAGGACGCAGAGGTGTTTCCAAGGCACCAGAGCCAGGTTTTATACTGGCCAAGACCTACTAACATGTCCTATTCGTGCATCTTGGGCAACAGGTCCCTATGGGTTCCTGGCTAACGTAGTAGGATCGCTGATTCTTCTGAAGTCGGAGATTATCTGCCTGCACAGTGAGGAACCACCAGTCTGCACACCAATAAGCCAGACATGGGATAACGGATACTCACGCAAACCTCAGTCCGGTATGACATCACACTGATGTTGGACAACAGGATGTCTTCATCCGACATACAGGACTTCACGCTGGAGTTCACAGCCAACGAACGCAAGCAGCAATCATTTAACTGATCCATGACTCAATCCATCTGTATAATGCCACAGGAAAGATGCATGTTCTCAAAAATGTTACTTTAATTTATTTGCTGGTGTTGTGCAGTAGGTTCTTAATACTGTTTATCCTCTCAACTGAAACTTAATAACATTTTACAACTAAATTGAGACCTCTATTTCCTGATCCAGACAATAACTAAACTAATGATGCTGATATGAACAGATTATTACTTATACAGTGCATAACTAATGTTAGAATTAACTGATTCACTGCCAAACAGAAAGTGTGTTTGGATCAAACAGAAATTGATGGCAGAAAAAGGGAAGCAAGACACAGGGAAGTGTCACAGTAATAATTTAAAAATTGTTATTTTATTATTATTATTATATTATTGCTATAGATTAGAAATATAATAAAAATAATGTTAGATTTTGTAAAAGAACATTTGAAGACTGGTGACAATTATTTAAAATTCCACTTAACAAGGCACTACTCTTCAATCTTTGATCGTAATCCAATTAAATTTACTGAATAATGATAAATACACCACTTTTCTTCGCCAAATATCACAATAACTGCTCCTTAACACAGTCAAAACACAAGTAAAACATCATATTTTGAAGAACATCATTTTCACACAAAATGGAAACGGGAAAACACGAGGCAGGTCTGTACTCATTACAATATTTACACTATTTTCTATTTAGTTATAAGTATTATTCTTTTCGATTTAATTATATAATTACTCCTCAGCTTATTTGTGACAAGCAAAGCAAACTTAGGGACACAAGTTTGACCCATTAGAGCAAGCATAATTCGATGTGTGCTATCATTTGATGACAAACTTTTACTGCTAGGTTTGTTTTCCATAATGCTAAATAATTTAACTGAATAACCACATTATTGCACATGCTATCAATTTTACAATCTTTCACAAATTCCATTAAATCAGAATAACTATAATCTAACAGTGAATGCATAGTGAGAGCAACTGGAGGACACACAGAGCCCTTCACCATAAGATCCGGAGTACGACAAGGTTGTGTCCTGCCCCCTCTCTTGTTCATAACATGTATAGACAAAATATGTAAAGAAACCAGGCAAACAGAGACAGCAAGAACACCGAATGATGAGAACATGGAAGAAGAACCATCTGCAAATCTAACCATTAGAGAACTCCTGTTTGCAGACAACCAAGCACTAATAGCAAAATCAGAAGCTGAATTACAAGACCACATGAATAGTCTAAACAAAATTTGTAGGGAACATAACATGAAAATTAGCACAAGTAAAACAGAGGTAATGACCATAACTAAAGAAGAAAAGCAATGATGATTCACCTAAACGAACATCCCTTGAAAAAAGTAAAGAGTTTCAAGAACCTAGGAAGTATAATATCATCAAATGGCAAATCAGAAGATGAGATTGAAAATAGATGCAATAAGGCAAACCAACTCATTGGACAAATGGCACCAATACTAAAGAACAAACATGTATCATTAACTACTAAGAAAGCACTTTACAACACAATCTTCCTACCAACTCTATGTTACCAATGCCAAACCTGGACTATGACAGAAAAAGAGAAAAGGAAAAATGTATCAAGAAGAGAGAAGATCAGAAATGAAGAAATCAGGACTACAGTGGGGGTTATAGCTGCACTAGAGTTTACTAGAAGGCATCAAGTCAAATGGTTTGGCCATGCAAGTAGGTTACCAACTAACAGTATACCACAACAAGTAATGATGTACAGATCAGATGAAGAGGCAGACCACGTAAACGATGGATGCAGGGAATAACATGGGAATATCAATTCACGAAGCCCATAAGCGGGCACTCTCCCGCTGTTTATACTTCACCTCGACATCACAAGGTACAAGAGGAACATGATGAGATGAGATGAAAACTCCTGTTTGCAGACAACCAAGCACTAATAGCAAAATCAGAAGCTGAATTACAAGACCACATGAATAGTCTAAACAAAATTTGTAGGGAACATAACATGAAAATTAGCACAAGTAAAACAGAGGTAATGACCATAACTAAAGAAGAAAAGCAATGATGATTCACCTAAACGAACATCCCTTGAAAAAAGTAAAGAGTTTCAAGAACCTAGGAAGTATAATATCATCAAATGGCAAATCAGAAGATGAGATTGAAAATAGATGCAATAAGGCAAACCAACTCATTGGACAAATGGCACCAATACTAAAGAACAAACATGTATCATTAACTACTAAGAAAGCACTTTACAACACAATCTTCCTACCAACTCTATGTTACCAATGCCAAACCTGGACTATGACAGAAAAAGAGAAAAGGAAAAATGTATCAAGAAGAGAGAAGATCAGAAATGAAGAAATCAGGACTACAGTGGGGGTTATAGCTGCACTAGAGTTTACTAGAAGGCATCAAGTCAAATGGTTTGGCCATGCAAGTAGGTTACCAACTAACAGTATACCACAACAAGTAATGATGTACAGATCAGATGAAGAGGCAGACCACGTAAACGATGGATGCAGGGAATAACATGGGAATATCAATTCACGAAGCCCATAAGCGGGCACTCTCCCGCTGTTTATACTTCACCTCGACATCACAAGGTACAAGAGGAACATGATGAGATGAGATGAAAACTCTAATCTAAAATTGTTTAACACGATTATCTGGCGTAAATCGATGAGTCGAGAACTATAGGGTGTTGCCAATACTACATATTAAAAACAAACAACCTTCACAAAGCTTACTCTGCTTAGACCACTTTCAAAAAGCTTTATACATATGTAGTGTCTGATAAATTTCGAAGGCATATCTATTCTGCGTAAATTTTCAATTATCGGGCACTAAAAATTGCTGAAAATAAGAGAAATGAAACAAATAACGAACTGCCAACATTATGTCAATAAAGTGGTGCACGGCAGTCACAGGGAGTTCCAGAAATATAAATGATGGGCATCTCCAAGAAGAAAGAAATACCACAATGTAACAGTCATGTAAATCCATAACCAGGTGAATCTGTACAACAATCATGGAGCAGTTATAACATCTCATGGAAGATGTCATGTAGAGATTAGAATACAAATTGCTTTGATAAAGGTAGCCTTCTGCAATACAGAAAACATAGCGATAAAAAGCTGCCAATTGTGGTGAGAACAGGAGCGTTGAATTGTTGTGTAGAATCTGTACTGTTGTATGCATGTGAACCATGGACAAGTTGACCAGCTGAGAAAAATCTAATGGCAGTGGAAATGTGGTTTCTCAGGAAAAGAGAATATCACGGATGGACCAAATAATTAATGAGAAATTCCTTTAGGAAATAAATGAAAATCATAAATTATTTCAGAGAATCAAAACAATGTTTTCCCGTAGTGAATTTGAATAACGAAGACACAAACCATAGATTGTATGATTTATTGCCTGGCATATTTTGCTGCATCTTGTCAGGTACATACTGCACAGTCACACAACATAGAGTAAAATGACTAGATACATCTTTCAAGCAGAAATGTACACATATTATGCACAGTGATATCAATTGTTTACCATAGTAATTTTAAATGGACTATCATGTCTTTGTGTTTGCACAAAACTGGCCTATGTAGATTAATCATTATGGCTTCTGCAAACTTTAACAAACGACTATTTTGTGTATGAAACAACACATGAAAAGCGCTGTCTCTATCAAGGGGGGGCTGTGTGGTCTCGAGGTATAGTGTCCGCCTAAAGTGCTGGAGGTCCCGGGTTCAAGCCCCGGTGAGGACCGGAATTTTTTCACGTGGACTTCTAGTAAAAATTTCCCCTGATCACTCTGGGTAGTGAGATCGGAGCCCGTGTGTATTGTTGCACACATAAAAAATCCCTTGGCAGTTGGAAATCGAAAAAGAGTAGCCTAACGGCGCTGCCCGGGCAAAATTTCAAGTTAAAAATCTACCCAAAGTATTTCAGGATCCTCGCCGGTGCTACGGAGTTCGTGCACTGAGCTGAGTTTCTCCAGACCCAGGTTTGAGTTAGGAGAAGAACGGAGCACTTATGGGTTGCACTCGTGTGCCGTGATGTTGATCCGTCGACTAAACTAAAAAACTAAGCTGTCTCTATCAATTACATAGTTGCTACAGACATGACGTGCAATGGACGACGCCAGGAGTTTATAATTGTGGTGTGTCAGCCTTCCCATGATCCCATCGCCTGTGTGTAGTATCTTTTCAATCCAGCTGGGTATATGTTCAACAACCCTGCTGTGTAACTGCCACTCTGTACTGCCGATGTAGGTTTAAGAAAAATTAAACGTAGACAGTCAACACTTGTGGTAACATTATGAGGAGAAATAAACTTGAAAACTTGGTGACAACTGATAAAACTGATGTGAAAAGAGCTGTGGAATATGAAGAGATAAATACCTGGATAACACAGCCACATGGCATAATAAGTACACAAGCACAGATCTGATCAATGACTGGTGATTGTGTGAGATGGGAAACCATGTCCACCCATGCTTATCTGCATGGCACATCATGGTGATGAGACATATGTATCTCGCAACCCAAATAATAAAGCAGCTCATGATGTTGATATTAGTAGATTAGATATTTATCCCACAACCCAGATAATAGAGTAACTTAATGTTGATATTAGTAGATTATGAATTATATTATATATTATTATTAGAAGATTGATAAACCAATACAGAACTGATGTTAACCACTACACACTGCGGGATTTGCTGAGGAGGGGATCTGAGCACTTATGGACTGAATGGTTCAGTGTGCAATGAGGATGATCTGTTGACTAACTAACTAACTAACTAACTAACTAACTAACTAACTAGATTATTAGATATTTCTGTAACAACCTATTGCTGTTGCTGGTGTTGAAGTCACTGCTGCTACTATCTCTTCTAGAGGCATTCCTAGGTGTAGCATTTTGGTCATCACACACAGCAGGTCATAAGCAGGGCCATGTATGCTGTCACTGTGCAGGTCTGTGCTGATGATGTCTGGCCAGAAGTCCTCCGATGCACATTGCTCCGCCACAGTCCATGAAAACGATCCTGAGAAAGCCAAACAATAGATTACAATTATAGCACATGCTAAATGTTGAAGAGTGAGTGAGTCAGTCATCAGATTATCCTCAAAGCACATTGAACCATTCAGCTTATATGTGCTTGGATCCCTTCTTTGGTATCTCATTCAGGGTTTAGCGGTCAACAACACCAATTCTGTGTTGGTTGACTATTCTTCTTTGAACCCCTGCATAGCTCTCTTCACTGGCTACACCACTTTGAACCCCTGCATAGCTCTCTTCACACGCTACACCAGTTTGAACCCCTGCATAGCTCTCTTCACACGCTACACCAGTTTGAACCCCTGCATAGCTCTCTTCACTGGCTACACCAGTTTGAACCCCTGCATAGCTCTCTTCACACGCTACACCAGTTTGAACCCCTGCTTAGCTCTCTTCACACACTACACCAGTTTGAACCCCTGCATAGCTCTCTTCACTGGCTACACCAGTTTGAACCCCTGCATAGCTCTCTTCACTGGCTACACCAGTTTGAACCCCTGCATAGCTCTCTTCACACGCTACACCAGTTTGAACCCCTGTATAGCTCTCTTCACTGGCTACACCAGTTTGAACCCCTGCATAGCTCTCTTCACTGGCTACACCAGTTTGAACCCCTGCATAGCTCTCTTCACACGCTACACCAGTTTGAACCCCTGCATAGCTCTCTTCACTGGCTACACCAGTTTGAACCCCTGTATAGCTCTCTTCACTGGCTACACCAGTTTGAACCCCTGCATAGCTCTCTTCAGTGGCTACACCAGTTTGAATCCCTGCATAGCTCTCTTCACTGGCTACACCAGTTTGAACCCCTGCATAGCTCTCTTCACTGGCTACACCAGTTTGAACCCCTGCATAGTTCTCTTCACTGGCTACACCAGTTTGAACCCCTGCATAGTTCTCTTCACTGGCTACACCAGTTTGAACCCCTGCATAGCTCTCTTCACTGGCTACACCAGTTTGAACCCCTGCATAGCTCTCTTCACTGGCTACACCAGTTTGAACCCCTGCATAGCTCTCTTCACTGGCTACACCACTTTGAACCCCTGCATAGCTCTCTTCACTGGCTACACCAGTTTGAACCCCTGCATAGTTCTCTTCACTGGCTACACCAGTTTGAACCCCTGCATAGCTCTCTTCACTGGCTACACCACTTTGAACCCCTGCATAGCTCTCTTCACTGGCTACACCACTTTGAACCCCTGCATAGCTCTCTTCACTGGCTACGCCACTTTGAACCCCTGCATAGCTCTCTTCACTGGCTACACCAGTTTGAACCCCTGCATAGCTCTCTTCACTGGCTACGCCACTTTGAACTCCTGCATAGCTCTCTTCACTGGTTATGCCACTTTGAACTCCTGCATAGCTCTCTTCACTGGCTACACCAGTTTGAACCCCTGCATAGCTCTCTTCACTGGCTACACCAGTTTGAACCCCTGCATAGCTCTCTTCACTGGCTACACCACTTTGAACCCCTGTATAGCTCTCTTCACTGGCTACACCACCTTGAACACCTGCATAGCTCTCTTCACTGGCTACACCACCTTGAACCCCTGCATAGCTCTCTTCACTGGCTACGCCACTTTGAACTCCTGCATAGCTCTCTTCACTGGTTATGCCACTTTGAACTCCTGCATAGCTCTCTTCACTGGCTACATCAGTTTGAACCCCTGCATAGCTCTCTTCACTGGTTATGCCACTTTGAACCCCTGAATAGCTCTCTTCACTGGCTACACCACTGTGAACCCCTGCATAGCTCTCTTCACTCGCTATGCCACTTTGAACCCCTGCATAGTTCTCTTCACTGGCTACACCAGTTTGAACCCCTGCATAGCTCTCTTCACTGGCTACACCAGTTTGAACCCCTGCATAGCTCTCTTCACTGGCTACACCAGGTTGAACCCCTGCATAGCTCTCTTCACTGGTTACACCACTTTGAACCCCTGCATAGCTCTCTTCACTGGTTACACTACTGTGAACCCCTGCATAGCTCTCTTCACTGGCTACACCACTTTGAACCCCTGCGTAACTCTCTTCACTGGTTATGCCACTTTTTATTTGATGGTCTTGCAGTGAGGACAAGGTTTTAGATTCAGATGTCACTTGATTCGTTTCCTGGCCCTGCCTCTCTGAGGACATTACGTATATCGGTCAGTCCATTGCTTGTCCACTTTCCACAGTAGCCCAGCCTGCAAGCCTTTCAGCCTGAAGAGTGAATATAGGGTGGCATTCAGGCCACATTACAAAACATCCACTCTATGTCAGTGTCCACATGCACATTTTAAAATAACTTCAGTGCTGAAACAGAAGCTTTGAAATGAGCAGCAGAAACATTTTTTTCTGAAGAAAACAATTGCTAGAGACAAATAATAATGTTTTACTGATGGGCTCTTTAAAACACATGAGGCAGAGATAAAGGTAGTCCTGTAGCAGATACCCCATTGGGGCTTGAAGTGTTAGGCCTTCACTTATTCTAGGCCATGACATATGAGGTGTCGGTGGCCTTTCATTTTTTAGTATTCATTACTTCACAGACAAGTGCTGATTGGTCTATAATATAAATATGGGCTAGCACCATACACCCAACATGCCTCATGGCATCTGCCAGGGTGCTTTTACTAGTTCCTATTCCTCCGAAGTCGGACAGTATCTGCTTGCACGGCGAGGAACTACCAGTCTGCACACCAATAAGCCAGGCATGGGACAATGGATACTCAAACAAACCTCAGTCCGGTATGACATCACACTGATGTTGGACAACAGGATGTCTTCATCCACATACAGGACTTCATGCTGGAATTCACAGCCAGCGAACGCAAGCAACTAGCTCCTATTTGGATATGTCTGAGTTCCTATTTTTCTGCCTACTGCCAGTTTGTGCTAATTTGCATGCTGCATGTCGGCTTTTCTGTGCACATCCACCTGTAGACTGAGTCATCTTAGTCGTGGGGACTTCCCATGTAGCGGTCTAAGGCTTGGCCATCAGGTGTTGCAGATATCTGTGTTTTCTAATTTGTGGGGGTCTCATTAAATGGATTCAGGGGACCAGCTTTTCTTAGTATTCTAGCCAGGAATGCACTGAGGAATGAAGTCAATCACACCAGCTTTTTGTGCTATTATATAGTATATGTGAGTGTAAACACTTTATACCCTTGTAATAGTGTCAACTATGGAGGTTAGTACCTGTTGCTGGCTGGCTGTAGCAGCCATGTTAGTGTAACTGTTGGGAAGTTATGCTGACAATGGTGGGATTATGGTCAGACAAGGGTTTGATGCCTACAGTCACAGCTCGTACAGGAGAACGAACGAACGAACGAACGAACAAACTTTATTTTCAAAGGGTTAAGAATTGGGCACGCAGGCCCAGTCTAACATTCTGCCCTTCTATCACTCTCTTCCATACATTATTTCATTCACACATCATTCAAGGCTAACAGAGAACAGCAACAATATAAAACTTATGCATTATAAAGCATTGGCAAAATGCGAACATCAAAACTACACGACACAGTAACATTAGATAATGGTCAGACACTTATTAGCCATGTGGAATATACTGGCCTACCAAAAGGGGACTGGCTGTTATACTAGGGTTTTGTTATTATTATTATTATCACTATTATTATGGGGGAAGGTAATCCGTACTGAGATAGTGTTCGAGTAATTTGCGATTATATGAATAAGGATTGGTGATGTCTTTTATTTCTTGTGGAAGATTGTTCCACAGCTGAGCTGCAGAGTACGTTAAGCTTGTTTTGTATAAGTCAATCCTAGGCTTCGGAATGTGTAATATATTTAAACGTTTACTGTGTCTAGCATTATATTTAAACAATGGCCAAAGGTAATTTGGGGCATTCCGATGCAAGATTTTGTGAATTAGTTTAGCTTTATTGAAAAGCAGGCGTTTGCGGAGTGGTAGTAACTGAAGGCGTTTATACAGGCTGGGATTGTCAGATAAATGTTTGCTATAAATTAGACTCATGGCCCGTTTCTGGAGTGAGTAAAGTCGCTTGGTGTTTGAATTAGAACAACCGTCCCAGATTGTAGAGCAGTAGTCAAAGTGTGTCTGAATATGAGAAGTATAGAATAGTTTCCTTGTGTCCTCATCAAGGAAGTTTTTAATTTTGGCGAGCTGGTAGACTTTTTTCGCTGTTTGTTTAATGAGCGCTTGAACGTGGGAATTAAAGGTTAGGTTTCTATCAATGATTAGGCCTAATGTTTTGTGCTCAATTACACTTTCTACTGGCATGTTATCGATGTGAAGTTGAAGTGATGTGTGTGAGCTTAGAGTTTGAAGTCTTTGTCTGGTTGTTAATAACATTGATTTTGTTTTAGTGATATTAATTTGCATACGGTTTGAATAGCTCCATCTAACTACATTATTTAATTCTTGTTGTAAAGACGACTCCAGTAAAATACAGTTTTCAGCATTTGTGTACACTGTACAGTCGTCTGCAAATAGATCGCAGGACGATGAAAGATGCAAAGGTAGATCGTTAATATATATGGCAAATAATAGAGGGCCAAGAATAGAGCCTTGTGGTACTCCAATATTGAATGTAGTGGTTTGAGACAGCGATTTATTATGTGATACTACTTGCTTTCTGTCCGATAGAAAAGATGATATTAGAGTGACTACATTAGGACCAATTTTCATTGTCTCAAGTTTCTTAATTAAAATAACATGGTCTATCATATCAAATGCTTTCTTGAAATCAATAAACACAGTTCCACATAGACTGTTGTTGTTTATACTCTCGTGCCAATTTTCTATCATGTTTGTTAGGGAAAGACTAGACACCTACTCCCTTGTGAACTAAGGCCTAACAATATGTCAAGGCTCTAACACGTCTCATACCCACAGCAGGTTTGTGCCACAAGACTTGTCATTGGCTGACGTATCTATCATTCATGCTCTGTCCAAGAGTTGTCATTGGCTGATGTATCTATCATTCATGCTCTGTCCAAGACTTGTCATTGGTTGACATATCTATCATTCATGCTCTGTCCAAGAGTTGTCATTGGCTGACATATCTATCACTCATGCTCTGTCCAAGAGTTGTCATTGGCTGACATATCTATCATTCATGCTCTGTCCAAGAGTTGTCATTGGCTGATGTATCTATCATTCATGCTCTGTCCAAGACTTGTCATTGGCTGATGTATCTATCATTCATGCTCTGTCCAAGACTTGTCATTGGCTGATGTATCTATCATTCATGCTCTGTCCAAGACTTGTCATTGGTTGACATATCTATCATTCATGCTCTGTCCAAGACTTGTCATTGGCTGACGTATCTATCATTCATGCTCTGTCCAAGACTTGTCATTGGCTGACGTATCTATCATTCATGCTCTGTCCAAGACTTGTCATTGGCTGATGTATCTATCATTCATGCTCTGTCCAAGACTTGTCATTGGCTGATGTATCTATCATTCATGCTCTGTCCAAGACTTGTCATTGGCTGATGTATCTATCATTCATGCTCTGTCCAAGACTTGTCATTGGCTTATGTATCTATCATTCATGCTCTGTCCAAGACTTGTCATTGGCTGACGTATCTATCATTCATGCTCTGTCCAAGACTTGTCATTGGCTGATGTATCTATCATTCATGCTCTGTCCAAGACTTGTCATTGGTTGACATATCTATCACTCATGCTCTGTCCAAGACTTGTCATTGGCTGACGTATCTATCATTCATGCTCTGTCCAAGACTTGTCATTGGCTGATGTATCTATCATTCATGCTCTGTCCAAGACTTGTCATTGGTTGACATATCTATCACTCATGCTCTGTCCAAGACTTGTCATTGGTTGACATATCTATCACTCATGCTCTGTCCAAGACTTGTCATTGGCTGACGTATCTATCATTCATGCTCTGTCCAAGACTTGTCATTGGCTGACATATCTATCATTCATGCTCTGTCCAAGACTTGTCATTGGCTGACGTATCTATCATTCATGCTCTGTCCAAGACTTGTCATTGGCTGACGTATGAATCATTCATGCTCTGTCCAAGACCAACATCAGAAAGTCATCCATACTCAACAACAGAAATGTATCTGTATCCAACATACCCTGTAAATGTCCAACATCACAGAGTCTCCAACACTCTGTCCATGCCCACTGTAAGTAAGTTATCCATACCCAGAGTTGGACCAACACTCAGAACACAGCACAGCACTCAGAAGATTCTCATACACGATCCATCCTCAACTTCAACAAACAGCGAAGAGTCTCTCAACACTAATGGTACCAACTGCAGTCTGATTATGCATCTGTCTGGCCTTTCCTTGGAGTATTGCAGGTCCTCTGCTGGTGGCCAATATCAGAAAGTCATCCATCCTCTTCCTATGCTCAATATCAAAAGTAATCTATTCTATGTCCCTGCCGAACATTAAAAACCTGTTTATGTCAAAACATCAAACGTATCCTTTCAATGTCCAGCAACAAAAAGTCTTATAGATGTTGTCAATGTCCTACATCAGTCATGCATACCCCGACCATGTCCGACATCAAACAGCACTCCTCTTCTCTTGGCATCCACGCAGTAACTGTCAACTTTGCCTGTCTCTGGATCCAACAAAGAATTGTAATTATGAAAGCAGTGGGTGTAGATGTCTCCCGCCCTCAAGCTGCCGGGGCAACCCAGTTTTCCTGCATGACACACATAAAAACCATTGTTCACTGAGAGCATAAATCATGGTAATCTCATAAATCATTCAAAATACTATCAAGTTAGTTAGCTGCATATCCTTTACAGGACATCGCAGTCAATCCCAGCATTTTTGGCTGTTTGTGATTTCTAAGCAAGTTTATGTTCAGTGGTTTGCCATTGCTTTCTAAATGATCGGCACCTATACAATTGTATGAAAACCAACACAAGGCTGTCTGTTGCCAAATCACTCGCAGTGGTGTTTTGAATGCATTTGGAGAACTACGAATTGTATTCATAAGCCATTCGTCACAGAGCCGGCATACTATTAAATGGTCGCTAATAAAGCCCCTTATAGGTAAGAAAATCATTGACCAAAGAAACATTGCAATATTTCAATTAGGTTTCCATTCTTGCTTTCAGAAATTAACATCATAGCACCCTGGTTACACCCATGAATCATCCACTGCTCTCAGCACACGTCATAATATGTCAGTGCTGATCATTCAAGTAACACTCTGCTGTAACTATGTTGCATTTATCCTGTATATCCCACCTCGTTAGAACCACGCTTAATTCAAAACTCAAACATCTATAAATATGTTGTTTCATCTGTTATTTTATATTTAAATATGTTGCTTCATCTATTATTGTATCCTTAAATATTTTGTTTCATCTGTTATTGTATCCTTTAATATATAGTTTCATCTGTTATTGTATCCTTGAATATATAGTTTCATCTATTATTGTATCCTTAAAAATTTTGTTTTATCTGTTATTGTATCCTTAAATATGTTGTTTCATCTGTAATTGTATCCTTGATTATTTAGTTTCATCTGTTATGATACAACCATGGGCAATCCTCTCGGAATGCAGCAACTATCACAAATGTTGAACATACAGAAATACAGTCATGTTGAAGAGAGTGTGCAGACACATCCCTAACTTGATCCGTGTTTAATTACAGCGTGACATCTACTTGAGGGCACAGTAGAGCCAACAGAATATGCACAATAACTATAACGCAGTTACCTCCATGCCCAATACAGGATATTGCATGATGGGTCATTAATGGCACTTGACAAATGCTAGCAGCTTGAAGAGCTCTCCTAGAAAGAAAATAATTAAGTTCTATAAGTAATATTTCTAATTATAAACAACAAAAATATCATAAATGAAATTACCAGTTTTGAAAAAGTTTTCTTTTTTTTCCTTCTAACTGTGAGTGAGTGGCACCTTGCAGTCTTGACAGACCAAAGTGTGTGAGTTGGAATGTGGCCAATATTCCATCACAATGCCTGGGCAGAGCTTCAGAGAATCATGTGGTGCCCAAACGACATGTCCCCTCTCTCGGCCTAGTCTTGTGTATTCCAGAGGAATGGGTAACCAATACGTCTGGCACAAGGTAGGCTGCAGACGCTGGCGGCTCAGCGTCAATCCTCCGAGACCTCACCACCACGAGCCGGTGGCGAGTTATGGCCAGACCCTAACACCCAAGGGACCCGGCTTAGAGGCGTTCAGCCAAGTCCCACAGGTGAGGACCTCGTACGAGCCCAGACCATGAGGGCGCGCACATCTGTCAATCACAAGTGTCCAGACCTGTGTAAAGCGTGCACTATCGTCAGACTCTCCACCTGACTTTAAGCGGACCCCGTGACCAGCGGGAATAGGCCCGCCAGAGCTACCGCAGGAGATATTGCCTGTCTATTTGCAAGCAAATCCCCCATCCTTCCACTGTGCGGATCTCGCGACCGGCGAGAATAGGTCCGCCGGAGGTTATGCTCGTCTGCTGCGAACAAATCTCTACCGAGAGACTGAATAAGTAAAGAAACGATAAAAGTAGTGGTATTTCAATTGCGCTTAAACTATAATTTTGGATTTTAGTGTATAATTATTTTACATTACAGAGGTAATAGAAGTTCCATCTTTCTACAATGGAAGGGAAGTAAAAAGTGTGATACAAGTTTCTCTTGTTGTTGTTACCTGGTCTTAATTCAAAATAATAATCCAAAATGTAATAGATTAGTCCACTGAATATTGCACGCATTGGTACCTAACTATGGTACCTAATGGTGCACCATTAGCATATCCATCAACTGTTTACTGTTCAATTCTTCAAGAGTACTACGCTAACTTTGATCCTACGAATGACCTCACCACATAACAAATATGTATATGGCCTCACAAAGTCAGCAGCAGAGATCTGCAACAATGGGCCAGTAGGATAGTGACCATTATATCCCTTGTATGTTGTTTAGTCACCAAAGTTACAGAACTAACCAAACATCACCCGTGTGGCTTCATGGCTTACATGAGGGGTTACTTTTTAATTTTACTTTTACTAATATAAAGTCATTAGTTAGTTAGTTAGTTGACAGATCATCCTCATTGCACATCGAACCATTCCATCCATAAGTGCTCGGATCCCCTCCTCAGCAAATCCCGCAGCGTGTAGCGGCTAACGACACCAGTTCTGTGTTGGTTTATCAATCTTCTTTGGCTTCCTGCGTAGTGTTCTTGTTTGGCCACCCCTCTTTTAATTTGCAGTTCTCGCAGTCTGGCCATGGTTGTAGATTCACAGTCATCACTTGGTTCACGCAAAAGTCTTACTTCTCGTAGAGCATTCAGAATGTCAGCCTGGTCCATGGCGCGTCCGCCCTCCACAGTAGCCTCACCTGCGAGCTTGTCAGCCCGCTCATTTCCTTGTACTCCCGCATGCCCTGGCACGAAGATGAAACTAATCTTTGTCAGCCAGGACAGCTCCAGAGATAGCAATCCTTCTCTTCGGATCCATCCCACCTCTATCCTCTTGATCATGCTCATTGAGTCACTAAGGAAACATGCCCTAGTGAATGTCTGTGTCTCGAGCCATGTTATTGCTTTACTTACTGCCATGACTTCCATAGTCAGGCTACTTGTGGTCTCAGTGAAAGCACCAGAGTTCTCCTTCACAATTCTCCCTCCGGCCCAAGCCATAAAGGCCCATGAGCTTCTCACATGTCGGACGACCGACCCATCTGTGTAGATGACAGCATCACCGTCTAGCGAATTCTCGAAAATCAACGCTTGTACTTCAGTCTCCACAGCAGCCGGATTTTCTTGTCTGCATTTTCTATCTAGTTGGATGCAAACTGAAAAGGATGTGCAGAAATCTGTTGGCACTTGTACCCACTCCTCGCCAGGTTCAAAGTCCTCAATTGAACACACCTTTTGAAGAATGTCTTCGGCTTGAGCCATCCACGACCTGTCCTCTATTTAAACTGCTGGCCTTCACCTTCATAATTTCACTATGCAGTGGATGTTGTGTGTTTGCGTTAATTCTGAGGTAGGCGCGTGCCCTGCAAACTTGTATTCTCTCTTCAATGGTTGGAAAATCAAGAAGGTAGAGCATCGCCCTGCATGCTGTATCTCTTGTACATCCAAGAATAATGCGCATAGCTTCATTCTGTATCTTTCCATTCTTTCTATCTGCTTACGGCTGAGAGTCAGGATTGCAATCGCATACTCAAAAAAAGGCATGACCAGCCCCTCGTACAGAAGACATAGATGGTGCTGTTCACAGTTTGCTGCCGCCATCACCCGCATCACAGCCAAACCCCGCTTGGCCTTTGTTATCACCTGGTCTATGAGCTCATTATAAGCAAGGCTTCAATCAAACAGTATCCCCAGGTAATTCATTGCCTGCGTTCTTTCCACCGTCTCTAAACACAGCTTTACAGTTGGTGTTGGAGTGTTGACAATATGATTATTCAACTAGAATCAAGTCACTGTTGCCTTTGTTGGGTTGACCATTGCCCCAGCTTCATCACACCAAGTACTTATGTGATTGAGTTTGGTTTGTAGTTCCACAGCAACCTGATCTCTATCCTTTCCCTGACGATACACTAAAACATCATCGGCATATGACAAAGTCCTACCAGGTCCAGTGTTCTGCTCACTGGTGATTCTCACTGTGTAGGCGTTGAACAGCACTGGAGATAATGGTGATCCCTGTAGTAGGTCAGGATATATTGTTGTTGGTTCCGAAGTCCAACTGCCACATCTAAATACTAGTTTCCATTGGAAGAGGGCTGCAGCGATCCAACTAAAGAGGAATGGACTTATTTTGAGTTCAAGAAGCTGAAGCATTAAAAAAATCCAATGGTACTCTGTTGTACACGTCCTCAAGATCAATCGCTGCAGCAAAGGTTTCAATGCCTGAGTGGAAACCTTCATAGACATCATGGGCAAAAACTGCTGCATTGGTCCAGGTTTCTCTTTTTGGATGATACCCACACAGGGTAGGTGGGAAAACACCTTGCCTCTCTTGCTGGCTTGATAAAGTCATATCCTTTAGTATGAAATATGAATGTAACCTACAAAAGTAATATTCTTCTCTACAGAATATTGGTGTAATTTATACAATGTGATATTTTTGTATATGAAACATGCATGTGGCTTATTTAAGGTGATGTTCTTCACTTTTGTATGTTAAATATAAATTCATAATTTCTGTTTGAATCATGGATGCAGCCTATATAAAGTGCTATATTCTATTTGAAACATGGCTGTAACTTGCATAATGTGATATCCTTCTATATGAAACATAGATGTAATGTATATACAGTTATATTTTTATCTATGAGAAAGGGATATCTTTCCTTATGAAACAAATGCAACTTACACAGTTGCCTTTTAAAGTGATATTCTTCAGTATGAACCATGGATGTGACTTATATAAAGTTATATTCTTCTGTATGACACATGGATGTGACTTATATACAGAGATATTCTTCTGTATGAAACATGGATGCGACTTATGTAAAGTGATATTCTTCTGTATGATACATGGATGTGACTTATATACAGTGATATTCTTCTGTATGACAAATGGATGTGAATTATATAAAGTGATATTCTTCTGTATGATACATGGATGTGACTTATAGAAAGTTATATTCTTCTGTATGACACATGGATGTGACTTATATACAGAGATATTCTTCTGTATGAAACATGAATGTAACTTATATAAAGTGATATTCTTCTTTATGAAACATGGATGTAACTTATATAAAGTGATATTTGTCTGTATGAAACATATAAATTGATATTCTTCTGCATTTTTCTGCATGGATGTGACTTACATAAAGTGATATTCTTCTGTATGAAACCTGAATGTGACTTATGGATAGTGATATTCTTCTGTATGAAACCTGAATGTGACTTATGTATAGTGATATTCTTCTGTATGAAACCTGGATGTGACTTACATAAAGTGATATTATTCTATATGAAACATGTATGTTACCTGTAATAGGTATATTCTTCTGCATGAAACCTGGAATTAAATTGTTTGTTCAAAGACTGTAACCAAGTTTGCTCATTTCAGACTTGCTGGATTTCTGTTTAATTCCAGTACAGGTTTAAAAGCACACCCCAGCCTGACACTTTTCTTGTACTGCAGAAGGTTGACCTCCTGACATAACCTGACATGTGAACACACAAGTGGTGGCCTTATATTTGAGGCACCAGAAGGCAGAAGATAGCACTGAAAGACTCTGGTCAGTTATCATCAGCCGGTTGTGAGTAAGACAATCATGTTTATTTATGCTTCAGACACTCTAATTGATGGCATTTTGAAGCTCAGCCTGTATCGAGGATTCATACCCACCATCTTGCTAGCTAAAATGTGTGCATGAAATTGATGTAGATTCACCCCCAATGTACTGATAAATTCTCTGTTGCACTCTGTCAGCTCAGCAACATTCAGAGATATACTGAATAATTGCACCTTGGATCAATGAATCAAATTCTCATGTAGCTATCCATTCAAAAACATCCAGAGACAAATCAAATTGCTGCACTTTTCATGTCAGATTTTTCATTTTGAAAATAGGCATAAAGTTTCTGAACATGTCACTCCTCCATTTCAGATTTGTCATCTGCTCACAAATGCATTAATGGGAAGATGATGTGGGTTCCCCTTGCCTTCCACATCTACATGGGTTGTTTGTATCTAGATCGTTGACCAATTTCTGACAATCTGTGCCATTTTCTGTTCAGGTACTGGGTTGTCTGCTCATCGTGGTGCCTACATGGCACCTTCAACCGTATTTGCCATATTCTTGTGCACTGCTCATCCTCTACCACCAGATAGGTGTCGCTGAGACCATGTTCACATTTCTCATACTTCTGAGGACCCTGGGTGGTTAAATAAAACACTCATTAAGGAATGGGAATATTTACCTGTAGACTTCTTCTTCATTCTTGCCATTGTCACACACAGCGGCTGCTAGACGGACCTTGACCCCAACAATCATGTCCTTATTCTCATTGATAACCCGGACACAGTCGTCCACATTGACAACGTTCAGGGAGTCGCACTCACCTCCAGCACCTGCAGCACAAAGTTCACATCTTCACCTGTCTACTAGAGATGTCACATAGATCAAGCACCTACAGCACAAAGTTCACCTATCTACTAGATATATCAGCACAAAGTTCACCTGTCTACTAGAGATGTCACACAGATCAAGCGCCTACAGCACAAAGTTCACATCTTCACCTGTCTACTAGAGATGTCACACAGATCAAGCACCTGCAGCACAAAGTTCAGTTAAGTTCAGTCGTGGTTCCAACATCACAGCAACGGGTCGTCCCTGTTCTAGTGAATATCACATAAAATGTTCCTCACTGCCCCATGTGAAAAGTGGAGAAGACAGGAGTCTCGACAACCAACAGCCCGCTCAGGCACACTGTGCATAATGCAGCACAAAATTTAGATCTTCACCTTTGCACTAGAGATGTCACACAAGTCAAGCACCTGTCTACAAGAGATGTCACACAAGTCAAGCAATTGTCTACTAGAGATGTCACACAAGTCAAGCACCTGTCTACTAGAGATGTCACACAAGTCAAGCACCTGTCTACTAGAGACATCACACAAGTCAAGCACCTGTCTACTAGAAATGTCACACAAGTCAAGCACCTGTCTACTAGAGACATCACACAAGTCAAGCACCTATCTACTAGAGATGTCACACAAGTCAAGCACCTGACTACTAGAGATGTCACACAAGTCAAGCACCTGTCTACTAGAGATGTCACACAAGTCAAGCACCTGTCTACTAGAGATGTCACACAAGTCAAGCACCTGTCTACTAGAGACATCACACAAGTCAAGCACCTGTCTACTAGAGATGTCACACAAGTCAAGCACCTGTCTACTAGAGACATCACACAAGTCAAGCACCTGTCTACTAGAGACATCACACAAGTCATGCACATGTCTACTAGAGATGTCACACAAGTCAAGCACCTGTCTACTAGAGATGTCACACAAGTCAAGCACCTGTCTACTAGAGACATCACACAAGTCAAGCACCTGTCTACTAGAGATGTCACACAAGTCAAGCACCTGTCTATTAGAGATGTCACACAAGTC
Source organism: Cepaea nemoralis (assembly GCA_014155875.1). NCBI lineage: Eukaryota > Metazoa > Mollusca > Gastropoda > Stylommatophora > Helicidae > Cepaea > Cepaea nemoralis. Next base: position 93,231 of record JACEFZ010005100.1, read on the forward strand.
AAGCACCTGTCTACTAGAGATGTCACACAAATCAAGATCCTGTCTACTAGAGATGTCACACAAGTCAAGCTCCTGTCTACTAGAGATGTCACACAAGTCAAGCACCTGTCTACTAGAGATGTCACACAAGTCAAGCACCTGTCTACTAGAGATGTCACACAAGTCAAGCACCTGTCTACTAGAGATGTCACACATGTCAAGCACATGTCTACTAGAGATGTCACACAAGTCAAGCACCTGTCTACTAGAGATGTCACACAAGTCAAGCTCCTGTCTACTAGAGATGTCACACATGTCAAGCACATGTCTACTAGAGACATCACACAACTCAAGCAATGTCTCCTAGAGATGTCACACAAGTCAAGCACCTGTCTACTAGAGATGTCACACAAGTCAAGCACCTGTCTACTAGAGATGTCACACAAGTCAAGCACCTGCCTACTAGAGATGTCACACAAGTCAAGCACCTGTCTACTAGAGATGTCACACAAGTCAAGCACCTGTCTGCTAGAGATGTCACACAAGTCAAGCACCTGTCTACTAGAGATGTCACACAAGCCAAGCACACTTTTACACATCATAAGGCACACTAGGCATTTGATGCTGGGCCCAAATTTTCATGAACCAACCAGCACTCAGTGGCTGATGTGGTCATTGTCGATCCAATCATCTTTACTTCACAAGACATTTCCTGGCCGCCATTTTAGGCGGAGTCAAACCGTAAGTGCAAGTCAGTTTTATAAATCCACACTAACCAAATCCATAACTACCAGGGCCCAAGGGGCGTGTCTAGCCATTCCACTACAGCAACATACACAATCAAGGTAAACAGTCATCCATCTGGACCACTTGTAAAGTAGAATGCATGCAGTTTTATTTGCTTTTTCTCTCTGCAGTTTGTCAACATACTTATGTTATTTGATTGTGCTTGTTGTTCACATCAACTTATTCTCAATGTCAACATTTCTAATGCTCTCTCTTTCCATGGTTCGTTACTTATCCTGCATAAACAAATCATTTCTGTCAATGAAACTAATTATTTTAAAGTTGTAAAGCTGCAATAATGCTGATGTTCACAAAGTGAACCAAATGGATCATTTGGAGGACTTGGGTAGCACCAGACACTTACCAGTAGTAACACACCCAGCTGACGCCTCATTTGGAGGACTTGGGTAGCACCAGACACTTACCAGTAGTAACACACCCAGCTGAGGCCTCATTTGGAGGACTTGGGTAGCACCAGACACTTACCAGTAGTAACACACCCAGCTGAGGCTTCATTTGGAGGACTTGGGTAGCACCAGACACTTACCAGTAGTAACACACCCAGCTGAGGCCTCATTTGGAGGACTTGGGTAGCACCAGACACTTACCAGTAGTAACACACCCAGCTGAGGCCAGCCCATGCTGTGCTATGTGCAGGAAACAGTACAGATGAGTCTTGCTTCTCTCTGCAATGAATTTCCTCAGCCCAGGAAATGTTGATGAGCCTAAAGTAAATGTTTTAAAACTTTAATCATGAAATGTTAGAATAATGTATTTTACCTTTTTCCATTCTTGGTAGTTGTTTCTTGACTTCATTCACCTAAAGCAGCTGTTACTTGGGACTTATAAACGTTTAGGTCTAAAGGAGTGAACAAATGGCAAGTATGGGACAGAAGAAATTAAGCAACAATTCAGATAGAACATGTTATTGTAACAATTCAATAATCTGTTCAAGGTTTCATCTTCATTTGAATTAGAAATTTCTATCCGAGCTGTCCATGGGTG
>JACEFZ010005100.1:100000-107948 GCA_014155875.1 Cepaea nemoralis
CCATCCATCCATCATGTGCCATGCCGGTAAGCGTGGGCGGTCATGTTCTGCCATCTCACTCGATCACCTGATTCGTGGATCAGCTCCGTGTTCCTGTTTCGACCATGCCATGTGGCCAAGCAATGCCAACACAAAATTAATCCACGAAAACTACAGTTCATCGTCGATGGACTCGGCAGTCACCAGAAAGACCTCATTGACCCAGATTTTCTCACATCGCCTAACAGTCATGTTGGCGACTGGAAAATGAGTTCTTACTCCTCTTGCTGCTTTAATTAGTTCATTTGGGATTTCATCTGTCCCGGTGATTTATTGAATTATGATAATATGATGCCTTCTCTGATTTCTTCTTTCAGTATGTCTAATTCTTCTATGGCACATGTGTCGTTTTTATCCCCCCCCCCCCCTGTGGCATCTGATGGAATGTTGAGAAGTTGTTCGAAGTACTATTTCCATTTTATTAGGATTTGTTTTGTTCAATTATTGGTTCTCAATTTTCGTTGTTAATTATTTCAGTTGGGTCAAAGGGTTCTCCTCTGGTTCTCATTGCACTTATCTTTTTATAGAGGTTTCTAGGTGCCTCCTTGTAGATTTTATTTAGTGTTTATCCATATTCCTTCCAGTTTTTTTTTTCTCCCTCTTTACTATTCCATTTGCATGTCTTCTTACTATTTTATATTCTATGTAATCACCATGCTGTTTGCTTTTCTCCCGCTTTTTATGTTTGTCCATTTTGTCTTTTACAACTTTCTTTACCTCCACGTTCCACCAACTTATTTTCTTTATTCGTGTTTTACGTTTTTTCGTGGTTCCACGTGCTATTTTTTGAAGTATTTAAAATACTTTATTTGAACATCTCACATTCTTCCTCCACTGTTTTTCTTTCTATAGGTAGTTTCTTGGCAATTTCATTTAGTTCTTTCTCATAATTTTCCCTCATTGCCTCGTCTTTGAGATTTTAAAAGTATGTTTTGTCAGATCTTTTCTTTCTTCTTCTATTATTTCTTATGTGGTAATAACAGCTTTGTGACTGTGTTTATACTTAAGTTGGACACTGCCCCTGCATCTAATATATTTCTCTTTCTGTTATTTCTTGTTAATATAAAATCAGTTTGGCCCTTGGTTCCATTTGTACCAGGTGTATATTTGTGAGTCTTTGTGTTTGAAAAATGTATCTGTTATATAGAGGTCGTGTTGACTGCGTAGCTCTTACATTATACTGCCATTATTATTTCTTTCATTATTTTGGTCTCCAAATGCTCCAAGATGTTAATCTATATCAGTTCTGTTATGTCCCGGTCTTGCATCGAAGTCTTCCATACTTATGTTGTTGTCCTGCTTCTCTATTTTATTTAGTATCTCATGGGTGACTTCGAAGAACTCGCATTCTTGCTCATTTGTATTTGTATTAAATGGTGTGTATATTTGTACATATATAGTAAATTGTCTGTTCTTTTATTCTTACTGTTATTATTCTTTCTGACATATATTTTATTTCTAATATTATTCTTGCTAGCCATGGTTCAATGACTATTCTTACACTGTGTATTCCTATTCTTGTTGCTCCACTCCTGTGGACAAGCGTATAAATGTGGCAGATCTTCTTGCATCCTTTCTATTTTATTCGGGTGTCCCCTATCCCCATCAGTATAACTTTCCCCTTTTCCATTGTTTCTATGAGTTCTTCTTCACTGTTAAGACCTCAGATTTCCAGTATGACTAGTTTTTGAATTGCTGTTATGTCTCGTTGTCCTTTAACATTGCCGGACCTGTATCCACTTGGGTCATTCCGAATATGCTTCTCCTTTTCTTTGAGCAGTAGGAAAAATCCTCTGTCGGATTGATAGGTCAGTAGCATCAGGTTTAGGACAGAAAATATGACCAAGGGGAGCTCGTTATCCCTGGTGAGCCAGAGACCCGTTGGCCCCTAACCTCGTGGTCACGGGTTCCCTGTCTATATTACGGGGAGTTGAGGTTAACTTGTGTAGTCTGCGGGTTGTCGGCGAGCTACTACTAATTTTCACTTTTCACCCCTTCTGGGAGAGGCTAGTTAATCCTAACTATACTGGCTGCAGAGCCAGGCACAGTTCACACCAAGTAGACAAGTAGCCTACACACGCATAATCTCATAAAGCAGTCGCCAGACTGCCGGCGACTAGTCAGCCATTTTCTGGATGTGCGTATTACTACACAACAGAGTTGACACAAACAGAAAACATCTCGAAAGAAATTCACATCTAACAGTAGCGCACCAAGCACTCAACTCAGTAGATAGGCGACTAAACCGGGTATTATAAGTCCTATCATTGGAGAATTGGAGCTTGGTGCGCTACTGTTAGATGTGAATTTCTTTCGAGATGTTTTCTGTTTGTGTCAACTCTGTTGTGTAGTAATACGCACATCCAGAAAATGGCTGACTAGTCGCCTACATGGACGGATTGAGACGGGGGCATGGAGGAATATCATCAGCAGAGTTGATCCAAGTCACCAAAGACCGAGATCTGTGGAGAGCCATGAACGCCAACGCCAGCTGGCAGGGCACTTGATGCCCTGGCGACTAGTCAGCCATTTTCTGAACGACCGGTACTCATACAATGGTATTCAATTCAACGCAAGGCGGTCTGCTGCCAAATCGCCAGCAGCTGTATTTCGAACTCGATATTGTGGAATAGGCGGCGCTGACCAAACCCTACACCCAACATTGTGCCAACGACTACAAATTGCGTCTGTAACGCCTTCGCCACAGAGCTGGTGATTGTGTAAACAGCTGCGTAATAATAGAGTGGGGTCTTAGGTTTAGCAGAACATTCTTCTTCTTTCTGGTTTCATCATTTGTTGTTTATTTCATCACCAGCTGTTTATTTCATCACTAGTTGTTTATTTCACCATTAGTTGTTTATTTCATCATTAGTTGTTTATTTCATCATTAGTTGTTTATTTCATCATTTGTTGTTTATTTCATCACCAGCTGTTTATTTCATCACCAGCTGTTTATATCATCACTAGTTGTTTATTTCACCATTAGTTGTTTATTTCATCACTAGTTGTTTATTTCATCATTAGTTGTTTATTTCATCATTAGTTGTTTATTTCATCATTTGTTGTTTATTTCATCACCAGCTGTTTATTTCATCATTAGTTGTTTATTTCATCACTAGTTGTTTATTTCATCATTTGTTGTTTATTATATCACTAGTTATTTATTTCATCATTAGTTGTTTATTTCACCATTAGTTGTTTATTTCATCATTAGTTGTTTATTTCATCATTAGTTGTTTATTTCATCATTAGTTGTTTATTTCACCATTAGTTGTTTATTTCATCACTAGTTGTTAATTTCATCACTAGTTGTTTATTTCATCACTAGTTGTTTATGTCATCACTAGTTGTTTATTTCATCACTAGTTGTTTATTTCATCACTAGTTGTTTATGTCATCACTAGTTGTTTATTTCATCACTAGTTATTTATTTCATCATTAGTTGTTTATTTCACCCTTAGTTGTTTATTTCATCATTAGTTGTTTATTTCATCATTAGCTGTTTATTTCATCATTAGTTGTTTATTTCACCATTAGTTGTTTTTTCATCATTTGTTGTTTATTTCATCACTAGTTGTTTATTTCATCACTACTTGTTTATTTCATCATCAGTTGTTTATTTCACCATTAATTGTTTATTTCATCACCATTTGTTGTTTATTTCATCACCAGCTGTTTATTTCATCATTAGTTGTTTATTTCATTACTAGTTGTTTATTTCATCACTAGTTGTTTATTTCATCACTAGTTGTTTATTTCATCACTAGTTGTTTATTTCATCACTAGTTGTTTATTTCACCCTTAGTTGTTTATTTCATCATTAGTTGTTTATTTCATTATTAGTTGTTTATTTCATCATTCGTTGTGTATTTCATCATTAGTTGTTTATTTCATCATTTGTTGTTTATTTCATCATTAGTTGTTTATTTCATCATTAGTTGTTTATTTCATCATTTGTTGTTTATTTCATCACCAGCTGTTTATTTCATCATTAGTTGTTTATTTCATCACTAGTTGTTTATTTCATCATTTGTTGTTTATTTCATCACTAGTTGTTTATTTCATCACTAGTTGTTTATTTCACCATTTGTTGTTTATTTCATCATTTGTTGTTTATTTCATCATTAGTTGTTTATTTCATCACTAGTTGTTTATTTCATCACTAGTTGTTTATTTCATCATTAGTTGTTTATTTCATCATTTGTTGTTTATTTCATCACTAGTTGTTTATTTCATCACTAGTTGTTTATTTCATCACTACTTGTTTATTTCATCATTAGTTGTTTATTTCACCATTAATTGTTTATTTCATCACCATTTGTTGTTTATTTCATCACTAGTTGTTTATTTCATCACTAGTTGTTTATTTCATCACTAGTTGTTTATTTCATCATTAGTTGTTTATTTCATCATTAGTTGTTTATTTCATCATTAGTTGTTTATTTAATTATTAGTTGTTAATTTCAGCATGCTATATTTCAAACTTGAATAGTTTTTGTGTTTGATGCAGTCTTTATGAAATATACTTGCATTGGTGTTGTTCTTTACTTGATTCGTTCGGCTCAGGTTGTGTAGATTAGTAGGTGTAGTCTGTACTTTGTTTATATATAAAATACGTTTATTCGTTAACTGATTTACACAAAATACACTGTCAAGGATCTTCATGTAAATGACGATCTCCTCATAAAGACTTCCTAGTCTTCTTCCCTCTCCTCGTCTATATCTCTCTTGTATTTTGTGACATGGGGAAGGTACTTAGCCACTCGATACGACACATTATCTTCTCAACTTCCTTCTCCTCTGTCCTTTCTTCCCGAGTACTAATTTACTTTACTGGCACCTTGCCGATGGTTTGTTACATTGTGCTCCAGAAAAGGCACGACAACTGCAACCCATAACGGGAACCAGGTATACTGTTACACCTCTCCATAACACAAAACCTGGACTGAATTGTAAAGACCATGTCTTGCCCATGCAGCTTGATCCCTATCGTGGTCTGTCTAGTTTATTCCAGAGGAAAGTTAACACCAATACATTTTCTTTTATATATATATATATATATATATATATATATATATATATATATATATATATATATATATATATATATATATATATATATATATATATATATATGTAACTGCGTTTATCTGTTGCCACTGCTATGCTGTCGACCCTCTTAGATGTTCCATAGAGTGACCAGTGAATCGCTAGGCCACCCATATCTCTGACATGCCAGGTAACAGTCCCGCAAGATAAGGATACGACGTTTTCTTCAATACATTTAATGCAGTAACTTTTCTGTTATCTACTTTTCCTAATTTAGTCGTATATAATAAAATTCAATGATAATAAATTCATATTTCAATAACATGACGCGCAATATAATTAACGTGTTATTACTGAAAACACACCATAAATGTGTAAACTTTGTATAAAACAAGGCGAGGCGAGGTTTATCAATAGTCACACCATTCGAATGTTCTCTATCTCACATCTCTCGACGTTTATCCGTTGAGATCTCACACACCGGTACATCTTACTACAACGAGCTCACATCTCTCGACTTTTATCAAACAAAATATCATATCATTCGACAAGGATCTTACATCTCTGGACTTTTCTCTGTCAAAATTTAACAGCTCTCGACAGTTCTCTATCAAGATTTCATATCTATCGGCAATTCTCTCTAAACATCTCACATCTCTCAACCATTATCTCTAAATATTTCACTTCTGTCGACGATTCTCTATAAACATGTTACACCTCTCGACAAATCTATGCAAAGATCTTACGTCTCTAGACATTTTTTTTACACGAATTTCAAACTTCTCGACAATTATCTCTTAACATCTCACATCTCTCGACATTTTCTTACAACGAACTTACATGTTTGACAACAAGCAATCATCTATCAGCGTGTATTTATAACAAGCAATTATCTATCAACATTTGTTTACTGCGAGCTCTCATCTAACTTTATGTCACTAATCATCATCTTCCTGAGTATAATCTTCCTCCTCCTCTTCCTCCCACTCTTCCTCGCCCCCTGCGTCCACAGCAACTGGCACAGGGATGTATGGGCCCAGCCGGCCCAGGTCGAAGGTGCTAAACATCTCCAGAGATATGGGCTGATCGGCCTGCGGATACAAATGTATAATTTTAAATTTATATTAAAATATATAAATAAAAAAAAATGTTCTGGGCCCATGTATTTTCAAAACTCTAAAATGCAAAAGTCTTTTGAACCCCAAAAAACCCAACTTTGAAATGCGGTAAATGGTTTTTTTTAGTAGGACTTTCTTATTAATCTACCTTGTACACTTTTTCAAATAAGCTTAATAATAAAGGAAAATAATTTTATTTTTTTCCCTCACAGGAAAATAAAAAAGTTAATGAACCATAAAGTAATGTAAAGCGGGGGAAAAGGAAAAACGGGAATGTTTTATTTTAATTTTCCTCACAAAAGGAAAACAACACCTTTTCCCAACTTCTAAACAGCAACTCCCATAAAACAAAAACTTTTCTTCAAATTCAGGGGGGGATTTAAAATTTGGGAAAAATCTCGGGGGAAATAAACCAGTTTCCCAACACCCTCTATCAAAAAAAAAACGCCATCAAATCCCATCTTCCCCATTATTTTCTTTTTCCCCTCGTCGAGAAAATAAAAGTAATTTTGGGGGGATTAGAAAAAAGGGGGGGTAGATTTTTTGGGGATTAAAATTTGATTTTTTAAAACCCATTTGACATTTTTTACATTTTCTTGCAACAGAAATTTACTGAAAAAGGCAATTCCCCACTTTTACCACCTCAAAAAATTTGTATTAATAACCATTTCAAGTAATTCCCCTTTTTTTTACTTCTGCTGGCCCGGGGACTGCAAGGTGTTTGGAACAAGTAAAAAGTTTTAAATTTTTCAGGTTTTCCTGATGCTTTGTACAGGGGGGGAAAAAATTCCAATTTTTGCCCCCTTTTTCAAAAAGAGAGAGCCGAAAGTTAAATGACAAATTTTGTTAAATTTTTTTGTCTGCAAAAATTAAAGGTTTTAAATGAATGGTCATATAAAAAATTTGGAAAGGACTTGGAGGCAACACCAACGCTGTTAATGATGGAGGGCCCTATGACACGCTTGTTCGACTTTTGGTTGGGGTCTATTCCTTTTTTTAAAATTTTTGGTGTTTGGGTCTACTGGGGGTTAGAAAAAAAAATGTTTCCAAAACTTTGCGGGAATTTTATTTTTGATATCTAGCAAAAGGGAAAACTTCCTTTTTCTTTTTTTTTTTAAAGTTAACCCAAGCATACAAACTGGCCCTCTGGTCTAAACTGGGGACTTTAGTTACAAGTAACTCAGGTGGGAGTGGGCCTGTTGGAACCCCACGCAAAAATCAATCCACTACACTAGAAGTAGTAGCACGTATATGGACTACGCTTGAGGTCAAAAAGAAAAGAAAATATTCTAGACTATTTGCTGGATATTGCGTGTAAATTGTTTGTTGTGTACACCGTGTACACTTATGCAACAACAGCGTGTATATGTATTAGATAATCCCTTACTGTGACATAGAACGTACCGTGTTGGCTACCCGATGTGTGACATCATATCTGAGCTCATTTTCTCCCAGTTATCTGAATGGGGGAGCTAAGGTGTGTTGGTCTACTAGAAAGAAGGAAAACAATAATATCAAACCGTCAAGTTCAAGGTTGATCCACATACCGAAGAGCTGAATGACCATGGGTTAAGTGGTCGATTTAAAAAAAAAAAACAAGGGTGGGGGGGGGGGGGGAGGGGGAGAAGTGAGGGTGTGTTTGCGGGAAAAATCTGGGTCTCTTCCCCAGGGGGGGGGGGGGTTTTTTTTGGGGGGGGGGGGGTATAATAAAGGGGGGGAAAAAAGGAAGTAAAACAAAAAAC
>JACEFZ010005101.1:0-119411 GCA_014155875.1 Cepaea nemoralis
CCAAAAAAAGGGGAAAAAAAAAAAAAGGCCAAAAAATATACGCATCTCTATTTACGAAAGAAGAAGTTCGAGATACACCATAAGGGTCCCGACTATAACCAAAGCGATAAAGTCGACGGATGAACGGGGCCATTATTCTACAGAATTGGAATTGGAATTGATGTGGTCAGTACCAGGCCTGCCATCTTTACTCCCCACGACATTTCCTGGAACCCATTTTAGGCTGAGTGGATCTGTGAGCCCAGGTCAATTTTCACAATTCGAATACACCCACTGCGGATCCAACCCCTGGCCACCGGGACGGCAGGTCAGTGTCCAGCCACTACACCACCGCGGCTCCCAGCCCTGGGGCATCGTCGTGTAATCGTCCTTTAACTACCGGCGTCTGTGGCTTGGGCGACATTGACACGCGGTTTCCCATTTCCCAGACACGCCGAGTCGAGGTTTGGGAATCAGTTGCGGGCGGTGTGGAAAGCAGACCGGTCTGTGTTGATTCCGATGGTACGGCCGTTCAGAACGCAATGGCAAACTACTGAGCGTAAAAATGTCTAGTTAACTACAACAGCTAAACAATGCTGGGATTGACTGCAACATGATGTAAAGGATGTGCAACTAACATTTATTTTAAAAAATCCTCACAAGTCCTCATATTAATGCTTTCATAAAGCTAATCCACACGCGAAATTCAGTTCAGTGCTACTAAAAGCGGTGTATAAGGATTACGCTTGAATTCGAAGCGAGCGATGGCAAACAACAAATATATTAAAATCCACAATCCTTACAAGTAATAACATTAACGCTTTTATACAAAAATCACAATCCTTATGTGTACTAGTATTAACTCTTGTATATCAAAACGACAATCATCCTTGCACAGCCGAAGCGAGACCACTGTTGCCGAGAGCTTAGCCTCGGCCAGTTTAACGTTAAACCAACTGTCACAGATGCACTCCACTCTGGTGACTCGCACGCGGATCTAGCCTGCACAGCCACTTAAGGAGGCAACAACATGTTGGATATTTTTTGGTGATAGTGGTTCTCATTTTCACCCAAGTGGGGATTTAAACTTGGGGATGTTCAGAAATAAATGAAAACCGTCATACGATGAGAGACACTAAACAATGACCGCCAAGATGTTTTGGGCACGAACGAAATAACTATATTTTCAAAGATGTCGCAAACTGGGCACGCAGGCCTGCCTTATACCCGGCACTTCCAACCAGACATCTTTCATACATCAATTGTCTATTGTTCACATAGAAACAAAATGCATTGTGAAATGAATGTTGTGAACATAAACAGTGCATATTACCATGTAATGAAACAGGCAGGCAGACGCACATATGCATAAGCACATACATGCATACATCATTTACACAGACACTAACAGTTATGCACCCACTCAATAACACACAAATACACACACCCTCTCTCATACACGTATACTCACTCACAATTACAAACAACAATTTACATACACATACTCTCTCTCTCTTCCTTTCTTTCTTTCTTTCTACATCTCTCTCTCTCTCTCTCTACATCTCTCTCTCTCTCTCTCTCTCTCTCTCTCTCACGCTATTGGGAAGGTTTTAGGAGGGAGAAAGAGAGGGAGGGAGAGAGATAGAGAGAGAACTCGAGAACGTAGTGACAACAGGCAAACTTGACAGAAAAAAAGCAATGGAAGAAAAAGAGATAAATACCCAGATGGCTTGGTCATGTGGTCAAATCAGGACGAGAACACAGCCCCGACCGCAGACTATGGTGATAGTGGGAAGTATGGGGTGAAGCAAATTATGCGTGCGGTTATTTGTCCATGCGTCCTTACGTTTCTCGAACAATCAAAATAGTCCACTACCATAACAAGCCATTTTTGTTTCCGAACACAATGTGAAAAGTTGGCACCACTTTAACGCAGAACCTGCAATGGTGTTGCACGGAATCCCTAATGATGGCTTGCGGAACCTGCAAGGGTGTTGCGCGAAACCCCTAATGATGGCCAGCGGAAGCTGTGAACTTTGAAAAAACAAACTCCAGAAAACGTTTAAGTGGTGTCACTTAAACTCAAAATAACAACATCTTTATAGCACTCATGGCAAATCCAACACTGAGACAGGGAGAGAGGAGAGAGGAGAGAGGGCGATTCTGTGCGTATGTGTATGAAAGACAGATGGACTGAGAGAGACACCATTGCGAGATATCCAGATACGTGTGAGAGAGATAGTGAGCCAGATAGAGTGACAGAAATAAGAGTGGGCAATAGCTGTAGAAAGTACACGGGTTCGTCGTATGAGCTGCCTAGTTCGTGCTTTGTGCGATGCTTTCCGTTGTCGTTCTACGTAGAAAGACCTAGCCAGATGTGGTGAAACCCGGTGCAATGAAGTCGATTCTCTAAACAAATTCCGGTGAACCAAAAGATGAGGAAAATGACGCTGGCGCTGTACAGGACGCAAACTAAGAAAACAGGAGGACAATATAATTAGACACTTTCTTGTATGTAACTTAAAAGGCCAACTGACAGAGCGGGAGACCTAAAAACACAAGGAGAATAAGAATTACAGACAGAGATAAATGATACAAGAGGGCATGGACTGGGCTGAAAAAGATAGCAAGAGATCGGTAGGATGGTTTAGCCTGGTTCTGTTGAGATGATATGCCCCAGTGGGGAAGAAAGTACAGAAGACAGACTTGCTATAAATATTTCTTCTGTGGTTATGTTGGGGTAGTCTCTCAGCAGATACTGCTGCCCAGGTGTGAAGCATTAGTTAGGCCTTCATATATTCTAGGTTACATGACATATTAGGTGGGGTGACCACTTCCCTTCCTCGTCGCCCTGTCTTTCTATACAATTTCCATACAATTCTGAAACCTGTAGGTATCCATTCTTAAGTGGCTGGGTCGACCCCAGAGCCGACCTGGTCTGAAAAACTATTCCCGTCGCTGCTTGGGATCGATCCCAGCCCACTGAATTGGCAGAAAGACGTTTTGTGGGTATGTTTTATAATTTATACGTCACCTCTTGTGTGTGTGTGTGGGGGGGGGGGGTGTATACGTGTTGCCACGCGCTGGCTATAAGTTATATGAAGGAAACGACCAATCATCCTTTCATTTTGTGAAAACCATATCAGTAAATAATTATCATTGTTACGACAGCCAATCAATGACTCCAGCTTATCTTTCAATTCGCTTTTCACACGTCTGCTGGCTCGCGCTTGGTTGAAAATAAACTACAATTTCCGGCCCGAGATTTCAGGAATACGAAAAGGAAACAAAATACGCAGCAAACGGTGTTTTTTTGGACGGTGAAATACAAACATACTACTTCCGGTAAAGGGAGCCGCGGTAGCGTAGCGGCTAGAGGCCGGCCTAGTAGTAATGGGCTTTGTTCTCGCACGCTTTGAACTGAAGCGTAATCCAGACACACTACTTCAGGTAGTGCTGGACTGAATTTTGCGTGTGGATTAGCTTTCCCTATTAAGTGTCCCTCGCCATCTGGCGAACTCACTCTGACTTCAGAGGTACTTGTAATTTACCCCCCCCCCCCCCAAAAAAAAAGTCAAGGACGAGAGGTCAACATTTTAGTCTAACTGTTCCCCTGTTGAACCCCTTACTTCAGCATCAGCACACCGGATGTTTAAGAATACGCGTTCTTATTCATTCGGCCATGCTTACCTCGGTTATGGGTCTGATCCACACAGAGGCGGGTTCGGATCTTTAAGAAGTCGCCTTCATTGCACAGGGTTTTGTCCCACATGGCTCGGTCTCTTTCCGCAGCGCGGAGAGCGTCGCACAAAGCACGAACTCCGTAGCTCTAGCGAAGACCCACAGGAGTCTCCGAAAAATATAACTCGTGAACCGAAAGACGCGACCCAGGATCGAACCCACAACCTTTGGAGCCCGAGTTAAACGGCTTGACCACTTCACCACGAAGACTCCCGAGTTCGGATCTTTAAAAAGTTGAACTTGGCTCCCAAGGCGACCCAGACTAAATAAAATGGGTACCAAGAAATATCTCTGGAAGTAAAGGCGGCTGACGTGATCCTAGCCGCACCACCCAGCGAGTGTCGTCTGGTAAATACAAATATGGGTCTAGCATCTATGTCCACTACGACTTTATTAGTTGCATATCCTTTACGGACGTAGCAGTCAACCACAGAATTTTTTGGCTTATTCGTGATTTCTGGGCAAGCTCACGTTCAGTAGTTTCCTTCAGCCTTTCCGGCACCCATACCGTCATTTACTGCCAATATAGTACCTTGTACTGAGCGTAATCTTGCCAAGAAATCAACAATCAGCTAAAAGATGCTGATGTTGACAGCGACGTCATGTAAAGGATATGCGAACACACACAAAAATAGTACCTTGTGTTTGGCAGAGAGGAGATGGGAGGGGGGGGGGGGTGGTTTTGAGCCTGGGGAATTAAGGTCGCCTGGCTAGTGCAGTCGCCGCGAACTGCGCAGGTGGCACCCATACCATTTCATTAAAAAAAAAAAAAATAAGCTGTCTTTCGAACGAGGTTTGCGGGATTACGAACTGCTTCAGTAACCCCTTCGCAGTCTTAAAGGGACCTTTACTCATCTCATCTTGTTCCTCTTGTGCCTGGCCGTGTCTAGGAGAAGCATAAACAGCGGGAGGGTGCCCGTTTATTGGCTTCATGTATCGAGATTACCATGGACTCTGGTATTCGCTCTATCCGTCGTTTACGTGGTCGGCCTCTTTCTCTGCTTCCATTTGGTCTGTACATCATTGCTTGTTGAGGTATACTGTTAGTTGTAGCCTTGTTATATGGTCAAACCATTTAACTTGCTATCTTCTGATATACTTTATCGCTGCTATAACCCCTCAATTTGCCAGTCTCCCTGGCCAGGTGTTAGCAGCTTTATCCGTAACCCCGAATACTCTCGTGGTTGATGTGAGCGCACGAGAATTGGAAGCTATTCGACTCGCGCCAGTGACTTATGAGAGTATGGAGCCGGTCGCTCAGAAAGTCGTGGCGTGCTGATGAGCGTAATCTGGCCTAGGAATCAACATACAGCTGAAAGATGCTGGTGTTAACCGCAATATCCTGAAACAGGGTGGAAACGCGGGAAAAATAAAAAAAATATTCCCCAAATTCTGATTCCCCCCCCCCCCATTTCTTTATTCTTCTCAGTAGTCTCATTTCTGTTGTGATTTTTAGTTTCTATTTTTCTGTCATTGTCCACGTTTGGCACTGTTATCAAAGAGTTGGTAGGAAGACTGTGTTGTAGAATGTTTTCTTCACGACTTTAAAAAAAAACAACATTACTTCCGGCAACAGTAGTAGACAAAATGAGGAAGTAATTAAAAAAAAAAAAAAAGCAGGAAGGGTTCGTTTCTGACAATTAAAGGGGAAATACACGAGGAATCAAATTAAATAAAAGGTGGGAGGACAGCATGGCCGAATGGAAAGGAACGCTCATTCTGAAACATTTGGTGTGCTGATGCCGAGGTAAGCTGTTCAACTCCTACACCAAACAGTTGGACTAAAATTTTGATTTCTCGTCCTTAACTTGGGGGAAGTACCTCTGAAGTCGGAGTAGGTTCACCTGATGGCGAGGAACACTGGTAATAGGGAAAGCTAATCCACACGACAAATTCAGTCCAGTGCTACTAGCGAGCGAGAGCAAACCAAAAAAAAAAAAAAAAAGAACGTGTGTTTCTGACGTTAAGGAGTTACAGAAATAACGGAACTGTCCCACAGATGTAGGGCAACCACATCGCCACCTCCAGAGTTCTAATCCACGCAAATTAGCAAACAATTACGGAGACTTGGGCTCCTACACAGAAATACACACGATACTCTCGCGTTACTTTGGGCGTTTCTTAAGAGTGGCTAACAACGAAGAAGCAACCTTAGAAATCCACCAGAAATTCGACGAGGATAAACAAAAATAAAGAAAGTTGAACCACGCGCGTGGCTGCATTTGAGTATAGACTGAGTGTTGCTAAATAAAGGAACCGGGAACTTAACTTTAGAAAACCACCAGCCAGACAGGCTAAACTATCATTAAAGGCTGTCTCTAGTTTCACCTTAATACCTGACGTCCGCATAGATGGGACAGCTTAACTCCCATCCTTGATCACAGCCGGAAGCCAAGCCGAGGCCGTGAGATTGGCAGCCAAGCTACCACAGCCTGCCACATCTCCAGCCATCAGTGCCATTGGGTGGAGGAACGGCACGCCAAGTCTGAATCCTGGTTTCATCAAGCATCAGATTGAGCTTTGCGGTCTCCACAGCTCTCGATGCACGTACTCGCGCATCGACTTGATGGGATCGTCAGCGGGATTCACTGAGATATTACAGACTTGGGAAGAAGCAGAGCGGTGAGATCCGTGGGTTAACGTTCCTAATACTATATTTACATTCGCAGACTGCTAGAATATATATTTAATTCCTTTGCGGGACGTTTTCTAGGTAGTTTTGCTTTCTGTAGTTTGCCATTGCTTTTTGAACGAGAAGTCAACTGTCAAAAAAAAACCAAAAAAAACAAACCTGTCATTTACTGCCAATATAGTACCTTGCGGTGTATGGCAGAGGGGTCTTTGAGCCTGAGGAATAAAGGCTGCCTGGCTAGTGCAGTCAACGCTTAAGTCCAAAATGAGGCGTGTAGGAAACCATCCCTCGTTATCAGCGTACCAGAACTGTACAGATCTAGAGCGCTCTTGTCCCAAAGTATGTGTGTGTAGTGTATATGTGTGTGTGTGTAGTGGGGGATACAAGTATGTACGTACGTACTGTGTATGGCCGTGTCTATACATGTTAATGTAGGATGGGTATGTGTGTGTGTGTGTGAGTATACATGAAGGTGTGTGTGTGAGAACATGAGTAATACACATCTACAAGATGTAAATATTGGATGAGTTACTGGGATGCAGGGCCGGACTTCCAACTGACCACGACCTCTCTGTACATGGGTATCCTAAATCAGTAGATTAGTGAGGAAACGCAATGAACAGAAAGAAAGCACAATGCATATATCTTTAAAAAGATAACTCACAAAGCAGCTGGTTACTCGCATCAGAAAAAGACAAGCCACATTCTCTGGGTACATCATGAACAAGAGGAAAAGCTGGTGTGCGTCGCGACAACGGGAGTAAGCGAGGGGCAAGAGAGACGTGGGAGACGAAAGAGAGAAGAAGCTAGACAGTATAGCATCACGGAGCAAAGGGACATCTGTTATCAGAAATGAATGGTAATAGATACGACAGAAGGGTGAGGACAGACAAGATAACCAACGACACACGGCAAGGACTATAAGAAAATGGTGACGCCCTGGTCAGACTCCTGGTCTGGTTAACGAAGGACAGAATCGTCCACGGTCTCCGCTGTGGTACAATCTGCCGAGAACTACACACTTAGCACGATGTGAGACTGCAAGAGAATCACAGACATCCTCGGCGATAAGGAAAGACAACACACAAGCCGTTTCGAGAGCTATCAATCTCAAGTCTGCACGAAATGGGTGTGTTACCCGCTTTTCGGAATAGAACTAAGTCAACATCAGCACCAATATGTGCCAAGTCGATAAGCGTAGGCAGGCATGGTTCGGCATCTCATACAACCTACAGCATGAGAATGGAGGTGGAAGCAGTAATAGAGGCATTCTGTTGGTTAGAGGAGACCACTGCAACACACATTTTATTCATTACGGACTCAAGGAGTATGCTTAGTAAGGTGGAGAAAGGAATGTTTCGTGTGGAATGGCTTACCTCGCTTCAGAGGTCACAGATTATGAGAATTGTATGGATTTTTTACCCTGGTTATGCGGGAGAATTATCAGGCTGATGGGCTGGCGGGGAATACATCTCTTGGGGGTAGATTACCTATGGACAGGGAAGAGGTGGTCGTGCGCCTGTGGGAACATTTGGAGAAGGTGTGGGAACTGATTGAGAAGGTATGGGAACAGATGGAGAACTCTTAATTATGTGGAAAGAATGAGATTGCGGGGGTTCGGTGGTGGTTCTGGAAGAATCTCAAAGCTGAGAGGACAGACCAGGAGAACTTTCAATCAGACAATGTGGGGGAGATTAGTAGTGTGGCTCTTCGCTGCCTGTTGAACGAGGGGACTGAGCGCGTATGGGAATGTCCTGAGTGCGGTGATGTCAGTTTTTAGCTCAACTCAATTCAACACAACCAGGTCATTTTCAGTCACCAATTCTTCAAGTAGTACCAGAGTGAAGAACTCGAATCCACGGGGTTATATTAACAACATTATTCACTAAACAGAAACAGTGACAGGTATGTGCACACGCGTAATGATACAGGTTACTACCAAATGACATAAGCGTATTTGTATCAAGGAACAAGATCTGTCACGAATGACCAGCAAGGCGCCCTAAAATTCGAAACGGCCAACATAGTCCAATCATGAGGGATTTTACCCGGGAACTTAACTGCATTAGGAAAGTGTGTATGCAGGCCTCAACACAATTACCTAGGCCCGCAAACATCATCATCATTGGCACCTTGCCGTCTTGACAGACGATAGTTTGTGCTTTACAAAGGCATAATAACTTTTAACTATGGCGGTAGCGAGTGTGACTGATAAGGCCAATTTGCGCTGTAAATGTCCGTTCACAGTGGGTGCATGTAAACACGTGGTCATTTCCACCATCATGCACCATCTTACGTCTCAAACGCTTGGTGTGTGACTTTTCTGCAATAACTTTCTCCTTTGACTTTATTCCATTTCTGATATTTGCCCTCCATGCAACACGTTCAGCGGCGACTTGCTCCCAATGTGCATTATCAATGCCTGTATAGTTAAGACCAGGGATGGAGTTATTGCCTCTCCATAGCACAAAGCCTGGGCTAAAATATAGAGATCATGTGTTGCCCATGCAGCATGATCCCTCTCTCGGCCTGCCTAGTTTACTCCAGAGGAAAGGTAACACCTCTACATCTGGAACAAGACAAGCTGCAGAAGCTGCCGGATCAGCAAAGCAATGCTCTAACTGTCCGCCTGTCGGAGCTTCGATCCTAGACCAGTCGCCAACCAAGGCTTAGGGCCTGGTCTGCCCTGCCATGACATTTTGTCTTTAGCTTGCATTTCCTCGCACCAGGGTAAGGCTTGTACCCTCCCAATTGCGCTCTTCCGCCCGAAGCCGTTGGCACAATGTGGGGTGTCGGGTTTGGTAAGCGCCGCCCAACGTTCAGCGCTAACAGAAACCAGGTAGTACCGTCTACTGTTATACGGTAGCTCAGTCATATATGACTAAGACCTGACATAACCCGCAAACATAGCATACAGTAAACATTACAGACAATACCAGTGAAAGCAGAGAAACCGGTTCATGAAATGCACACACAAACACCACGTGATGGCAACTCTTAATGTGTACTCGGGAGAGCTTGATATGGTCTTAGTATTGACAAATAATCACACGGAAGTTGACAGACAGACAGACAGACAGACAGATAGATAGATAGATAGATAGATAGATAGATAGATAGATAGAGTGAGAAGACTGGATGGTTTCGTGGTTAACCCTCCGGGAGAGCGAGTCTGAACAATGTAGGCCGATGCTTTGGCGTGCAGGTCGTTGAAGCCCTGGACAAGAGCTCGAGTGCGGCTGGTGTGGAGACTGCCCCCCAGACCCGGTACCAAAGTACCATTTACCTGGGGGACTGTTACATCGCTCTACTTCCCCTCTCCAAGCTCAGAAACCAGCGGGGATGGCAAGACACGGTACTGGAACTTCATACGTGCAGAGAAACAGATCTTCTTCTTCTTCATCGTTCCGAGCCATTGAGGTTCTTCGCTGCAGATACAATCCGTCTCCATTTGTCTCTCTGGTTGATCTTCTCTTGCCAGTCGTTGATTCCAAGTGCTTGTAGGTCTGTATATATATTATCTCTCCACCGTCTTCTAGGTCTACCTCGGGGTCTATGGTCATTTATTTCCTGAGTGTAAGCGAGTTTTGTTTCTCTATTATCTTCCATTCTTTCTATATGCCCCAGCTATTGTAGTCTATTAGCCTTCATAATACCAGTGATCAGCGGGGACTTAAACAGATCATAAATGTCTGTGTTACTTCTTCTTTTCCACGCTCCACTTTGTGTATCCCTAATGGGTCTAAAGATGCGTCTTAAAACTTTGTTCTCAAGCAGATTAGGTTGGAAAAATCATGGATAAGTACAGTACGTCCAGGGTGGCTGACGCTGAGCCTATGTTGCTGATGTTACATCCACAGGTGTTAGGCATGTCTTTGTCGGCTGACACCACCAAAATGCGCAGCTGGAGAAAAGATCAGGTATAGAAGCAGGATGACACAATAGACAACCGACATACTTCAAAACTGGAAAATTCGAATTTTCCACCTTCATAACTGGGAGCAGCGTCAGAACAGTACATAGCACGGTTGCCTGCCACTCCGGTGATTATATGTTCGAAACCCCATTTAAGCGGGATTTTTTTGTTTAAATTTTACATTGGCCTGTATTTCCAGGTAGACCTGGTTTAAAATATGCACCAGGAAATTTCAAGGTAAGTAAAGGTGGCCGCCGTAATACAGACATCACCAGCCACTGGGTGCCGGTCGGTCTAAAAGTAGTCGGCTAACATCATATATCACATACGCCGCGTGACGTGAACACGGATTCTCAACAGGGTCTGTTTAGCACCGAGCCAATTGTGTGCATGCATAATCTGAATAGATCAAGTCACCAGACTGCTTAACACATTATATGATACCGGAGTATCTTCTGAATTATGTAATTCCGTATTTATTGCAATCCCACAGAAATCAGGAGCCTAGGAATGTGATCAACATAGAACAATTACTATAATGAGTCACATCACAAAGATTTTGCTACGAACTATAATGCAAAGAATGAGGAAGAAAATACAACCTGAAATAGGGGAAGAACAATGTGGGTTTGTAGAAGGAAAGGGTACAGTAAATGCTGTGTATATGCTGCGAACAGTTATTGAACGTGCTATAGAAGTAAACAAGGATATACATCTTTGCTTTATTGACTACACAAAGGCTTTTGATAGAGTTAGACATGTCAACATGGTGGATATGCTTGCAGATCTACAAATTGATGGGAAAGACATTAGACTTATAAAAAAACATATATTGGAAACAACAAGCTGCCATAAGGATTGATAATGAAGTGGAACAATATCAGCCTATTCAGAGAGGTGTTAGGCAGAGATGTGTAATGTCTCCAAATCTTGTTTCCCTATACAGTGAAAATATTTTCAGATATGTAGAAGATATAAATGGAATCAGCATTGGAGGACGAAACATCAATAACATTAGATATGCAGATGATACAGTATTGATTGCAGACAATGCGCAGGATCTGCAACAATTAGTAGATGCGGATGTTGTACACAGTCAGCAACTGGGGTTAGAATTAAATTGTAAAAAGACACAGGTTGTGGTAGTCACTAGGAAGAACGAAATACCACAATGTAAACTGGGACTATTCTTCGACAAATGAATCGGTACAATTATCTCGGAACAGTCATAACATCTGATGGGAGATGCATTGAAGACATTAGAACAAGAATCGCCATGGCGAAAGTAGCCTTTAGCAAGATGAAAAACATTCTGACCAATAAAAAGATGTCAATTCAAACGAGAAAATTAGTGTTGAGGGGATACATAGAGCCTGTTCTTTTGTATGGATGTGAAACTTGGACAATGAGCAGTCAAGCTGAAAAACATGTGATGGCTGCAGAAATGTGGTTTCTGAGGAAAATGAAAAGAATACCATGGACAGACAGAAAAACCAATGACCAAGTACTACAGGAGACAAATGAACATCGTAGACTGATTAGAGAAATTAGACGTAGACAGTAAACATTTTTTGGACATGTTATGAGAAGAAATGGGTTGGAGAACTTGGTGACAACTGGCAAGATCGAAGGGAACAGACCGAGAGGAAAATACCTGGATGGCTTGACCACATGGCAATGTCGAGAAAGGAACAGTGAGCTGATCCACGACTCTGGTGATTGAGTGAAATGGTGAGTCATGACCGCCCACGCTTTTCGGCATGGCACATGATTGACTGATTGATAATCTGAACAATTTGATAACTGATCCATGTTTGGTTAACTGCGGTTATTCACAAAAAGTTACTACAGATACCAAAGTTCAGCGGTGCATGTTTTCTCATGACTCCATGAGTACGCTAAAGAAGATGAGGTAGGCTGAGCCAGAAAGCCAGTGGTTTGAATCTCCGAGGAGGTCAAGATTGGCAAATGTCTGTAATTTTTGTGTGTGCCTGTACAGGTGGGTTGTAAGAGGATACGAACAAGGAGGCTTGCGGGTTTGGCTGCTGGGTGGGAGCGGGTGAACAATGGACCAGGGTGACATCCTGGTCGTCTTCAGGAGGGCAGAACCAGTAAATAGTTGAGTTGAGTTGAGCTAAGAATCGACGACACTGCACTCCGCCCCCTCGTTCAACAGCCAGCGAAGAGTCACACTACTAATCGTTCCCATCGCTATCTGATTGAAAGTTCTTCTGGTCTTCCCTCTCAGTTTTCAGATTCTACCAGAACCTCTGCCAACCTCACGCAATATCATCCTTTCCACATACGGGTTCTCAATATGTTCCCCCACCTTCTCCATCTGGTCCCACAGGCACACGACCACCTCTCCCTTGTCCATAGGGAATCTATCACCAATAGGTGCATTACCTGCCAGCCTATCAGCCTGTTCATTCCTCTGCACTCCCGCATGGACCAGGCAAATAAATCCATACTATTCTCACAACCTGTGGCCTCTGAAAAGAGGAGATTCCATTCCTTTTTCCACCTTACCAAGCATACTCCTTGAGTCCGTAATGAAGACAATGTGTGTTGCAGTGGTCTCCTCTAGCCACCGGAATGCCGCTGTTACTGCTTCCACCTCCATTCTCGTGCTAGAGGTCGTAGCCGCATATGCCATACTCTCCTTTTTTATTCAAGAACGAGTAAATGACTCAAGAGATGGGTGTGATTTTGCAACTTAGACCAAAACTGCCAGAACGTCAAGTCAAGCGGGAGAAGCTAGACCTGACTGCCATGCGCGAAGCCAAAGAAGAATAGTCAACCACACATAACTGATGTTGTCAGCCCCTACACGCTGAGGGGGATACTGAGGAGGGTATCTGGGCACTTATAAACTAATAAATAGTTCGATGCCCAATGGGGATGATCTGTTGACTGGCTACCATAAGTTGCTGCAGGCTGCTACAGAGGTTGGTGAAACAACCTTAGGACTTTCAACGCTTGGGATTATTTGTGGCAGGAGTTAGCATGATCACGTACTAGGAGGACACAGACGCATTCACAATCAGCGTACTACGAGTACAACCAACATGATTAAACTCCCATCATCTGCTGAGAGTTGAGTTGAGCTGAATCAAGAACTGACATCACAGCTCACGTTACATTCCCATACGCGCTCTGTCTTCATCTACAACAACTCGAAAACAATTCTAATACTGACGGTTGCAGTTGCTGTCTGATTATGTCAGATCTTTCCTCTGTGCTGAGTGTTGGCTAGATTCTCTTGTCATTCCCTGCAGCACCATTCTCTTCAGGTCATGATCGTTTTATCCGTTCTTACAAACTATACACATGATACCAAAAGGCCCTGACCACACCTGCCTTCATGTGAACCAATATCCCACCCAGCTGATGCAAACCAAGCCTATTTGTCAGCGTGCTGGTTTCACGAGAGAGAGAGAGAGAGAGAGAGAGAGAGAGAGAGAGAGAGAGAGAGAGAGAGAGAGAGAGAGAGAGAGAGAGAGAGAGAGAGCCCTATGGCAGCGCACCGTGTTCAATCACGTTCATTAGTCGCGATTCCAAGTTCAGGGCAAAGGGTTACCCCCCATAATGCTCCGTTCTTGTGCCAGTGAATATCACACAAAATGCTCCTCACTGCCCCTTGTGAAAGGTGGAACAAACAGCAGTACGGACAAACCAACAGCACGCACAGTCAAGTACGTGCACAAGGCCGCTGCCAGAATGCCAAAACAACAGTCCGCAACGAAAATAACAGTTCATCGTCGATGAACGCGGCAGTCACTAGAAAAACAGCAGCTTCGCATACATTACTGGAAAATGCAAAACTAGCTAGTTCAGCAATAGGCCGCCGCCATTTTCTAAACATGCATTATGGTTAATAAATCAATCAAGATCACAACTATTCCAGTGTCCCTATACAGTATCCGTTATCAGAAACGCGTCGATCTGTTGATTTATTGCCGACATATGCACACAAACAATATACCACCTGATACAAACATTGCGTCCAGGGCGGCAGAAGCAACTGGTGCCAAACACAACAATCCGACACTTGCAACCGCGGCAACGTCTTATCTTAAATAAACACAGCACGAAATTGACAAGAATAGTAAGACAAGTTCATAAACACACGCACATAGGAATCAACGCTTATTTCTCGTAGACCAGCGTGATTTGACGCGGTTGCAACGCCTTATCTCGGTTATATTCACATGGCATTTAGAATGCAGGCAAGCTGTGTGTGGCGTTACTTTATTATATATACTGTGTACCATTAGGTTCAACCTGACAAGAGAAGTTATATTAGTCTATCCCTGGCTCGGGTTAGTAATGATTGTTCTGAATAGTTATAAGTTATAACCTGCGCTCTTATAGCAATTAACGTGATCGACCAGCGCGAAGATGGACACGGGGCATTCAGACACATTGGGTAGGGACATTCAGACACCTTGGGTAGGGACATTCAGACACCTTGGGTAGGGACATTCAGACACCTTGGGTGGGGACATTCAGACACCTTGGTGTGACCATACTTGTGGTAGTTTTTGTTTGTTTGTTGCGTTCCCACGCTATGAACCCAGGCGTAGTCCATATACACAACTTCTTAGTAGCACTGGACGGCAAATATATTTCTTTGCACATATATCAATCTATAAACAAGTCAATTTCTATGCATATATATCAATCTATAGACTAGTCTATTTCTATGCACATATATCAATCTATAGACTAGTCTATTTCTATGAACATATATCAATCTATACACAGGTCTGTTTCAATACACATACGAAATAAATCAGTACAGACACATATTGCACACACACAGAGACACACACACACACAGACACACACACACCATACACAGGTGGGCGTTTCAATACACCCGGATCTAATCAGTGCAATGGACACAGAGCAGAGAATGCTTTTCACACTATACCAGCACTTGATCCTCTCAGTGATTGATTATGGACTGTGGAGTTATGCAACATGAAAGGTAAATAAATTATATATATATATATATATACACACACACACACACACACTCTGCAACCTGAGATTATCTATACAACATAACCAACTAACTACGCTTTATCCTAAGCCTCACAAGAATGACAAAAACAAAACGCCGTCTAGCCAACAAGCTCCCGGAAACGGACGGCAATGAAAATCACACCTGGCTCGGTGGGTAGGTGCCGTGCCGATGACACCCACCCCGCCACACAAACATGTCCAACACAGCCGCCTGCACTCGCACTTCCTGTAAGAACTGCAATCCTGAATAAGCCCGGACTCCGGACGCCTTTCAAAGATCACACCTATATCCCACTGCCATATCGCTTAGATCTCGTGGACGGCCAGATCTCGCAGCTAGGTGAGACAATGTAGGTGAAGGCTCAAAGGATGTATTAAATGGAAAAGAAGGGAAAGGGTTTTGGAGAGGCAGAGGCACCACACAGCAAATCTCCTCCTCCCTTCGTTTCCTTCAGGTTGCGAGCGACTTTAATAATTGTTTGATTGTATTTTTAGCACTGGCTACACAAAAATCACCAGCGCAGGTTTACCGCTCAGACGAGGAGCTGCCAGCTTGTTAGAGCAGACTAGCACCGTAACGTAACCAGATTACACGCAGGTCGTGCCCTTGTTTACAGGACTTCGCAGACAGGTAGAGTGGAGCTAGAGATAGTTCAAGATGGGGCCATACGAATATAATCTGGTGTTTTGGTTAAAAATACCTTCTTCAGCGATTAAAGTAACCTCATATATGTGTGTGTGTGTGTGTGTGTGTGTGTGTGTGCGCGCGCGCGTGCGTGCGTGTGTTTGTGTGTGTATAAACTTAATAAAATATATGAGATCTGTCTGACTGTCTATTCCTCCGTCCATCCACCCATCTATCTATATATATGTGTGTGTGTGTGTGTGTGTGTAGGTACGTATGTACGTACGTAGTACCTACACGTATGCATGTATGTATGCATGTATGTGTGTATGTATGTATGTATGGATGTATGTATGTATGTATGTATGTATGTATGTATCTATGTATGTATGGATGTATGTATGTATGTATGTATGCATGTATGTATGTACGTACGTACGTCCGTCTCTCAGTGTGTCTTGACAAGTCTACCTATATATCAATGCACAAATCCACCTGTTACTTAATGACCAACCTAAACCACCGGTTGGTGTATGACAGAATGTTAGACTATTCGCTTGGTTCTTAACTCGCTCGCTCAATATGTTTATCAACCTACCTATCCATCCACCTACCCACACACCTGTTCATACTTACAAATGCATATCCTTATGACCCACGTTCAGAAGACAACACAACACAAACAAAATAATCCTTGCGTTCCTGTTTGAAAACTGTGTTAATCGTGTCAGCAAGGAACTCAGCAATGACTGCCGAGTAGTGCATACAAGCTGAAAAAACATCTAATGGCAGTGAAAATGTGGTTTCCGAGGAAAATGCAAAGAATACCATCGACCGACCAATGAAAAAAGTCCTTCAAGAAGTAAATGAAAACCGTTAAATGACTGGGGAAAATTAGACGCAGATAGTCAAAATTCATTGGGCACGTTATGAGAAGAAACAAACTAGAGAACCTAATGACAACTGGCAAGGCTGACAGGAAGGCCGAGAAGAAAATATTTGGATGGCTTGAACATATGACATGGTCGAGACAAGAACACATGACATGGTCGAGACAAGAACACATGACATGGTCGAGACAAGAACACAGAGCTGATCCACGACTCTGGTGATCGTTTAAGATGTCGAAACATGACCCCCCCCCCCTTTTTTTTCATAACACAGACTTATTGGCATGGTACACGATGATGATGATGATGATAATGATGATGATGATGATGATGATGATGATGATGATGATGATGATGATGATGATGAGTGGGGTCGATGGCCACACAGAACTAACAAGAAGTCAGTGTTTCATTAAGCAAACAAGACGAATTCCAGGAATGACATTTTTGTCGACAGAAGTTACTTCTCCCGATTTATGGCCTCTTGCAGATGAAGATGTGAAGATTCGACAACAGCCCATGGCAGTGGCGCCAGAGAAGCAATTGTCGATGGAGATCCTACAGTGGCCCTGGTAGCGACGCCGTACATAGTACGTGGCACACACTGTGGGTACTGCCAAGTGGCGAGTCAGAATAAATGACGTAATAGATAAATCATAAAGAATCTTAGAAATAGTCTCTAAACAAGAGATAGGAAAAATCGCCAAGTGTGGCGTAAGAAGGTAGAAACGTCACAGCGAGAGTTTAGCAACAAAGGGAGACCTTGGGCTGACGGTATGAAGGGTCTCCCTTTGTACTCTCGTTGTGACGTTTCTACCTTCTCACGCCACACTTGGCGATTTTTCCTATCTCTTGTTTAGAGACTATTTCTAAGATTCTTTATGATTTATCTATTACGTCATTTATTCTGACTCGCCACTTGGCAGGTACGTGTTAAATAACTTCACTTCTCTAACAACGGAGCACTGTGCGAGTTCCCTATGGTCGGATGACAAGTGTGTCGTTGGAGATTACAATGCTACCAGCGGTGTCTCGCTTCTCCATTGATGTATGCTTTGGAAATGTTCATTGATGTATGCGGTTTGAGTGTTCTCCACTTGATGTCTGTTGTGTGGGTGTACTTTCATGGACGATAACTGTGAGAATTTACTTTTATTGATGTGTAGTTGACAGTGTACATTATTGATGTGTACTGTGATAATGTACTTTTCTTGATGTGCACGGTGACAGAGAACTTTTACTAATATATCGATATAGACTGTGATAGTTTACTTCTATTGATGTAAACTAAGATAGTGTACTTTTATTGATGTAAAAAACTGTGAGAATGTACTTCAGTTGATGTGTACTGTGAAAATGTAGTTCCAATGATGAACACTATGATACTGCACATCTATTAAAAGGTAAACTCTGGATGAACGCAGAAGAAGAAGAAGAAGAAGAAGAAGAAGAAGAAGAAGAAGAAGAAGAAGAAGAAGAAGAAGAAGAAGAAGAAAAGGTACAGTTGAGCGCAAGCGAGCAAGAGGTAGACAACGATGCAAGTTGGGAGATAACATCAAGAAATAGACGAACCTAGCAATTTAACAGAATGCACAACAAGGGCGAGAGACAATGTTGGAGATCCATTGCATCCAACCTTCATTGTGAAGACGGCACCTGACTGATTGACATCTATTGATGACCACTGCCAATAGTGTACATCTATTGATGTATGCTGTGAGAAAGTAAGATCGCCTACCAGTCATTAACCTTAATGGACGGACGCATACAGTATGACGACCCATAAATAGAAAACTCGCCGTTCGCTATCATAAGCTGTTGTGCGAGGGGACGGAGCGCATTATGGGAATGTCCTGGGTGTGTTGATGTTGACATCGGTTCTTAGCTCAGCTCAACAACAACTATCATAAATAATCTATTCTGAGCCCTATTGGACTCACGATACCTCATTCCTCCTCCATTCTGTCGCGTCCTCCGTCTTTCTCTCTTTTTGTCATGTCTCTCGTTCTCTCTTCCGCCCATTTCTCTAACAATCCCCCGCATTCCCATGCTTTAAAAAACGTCCTTGTGTAGTTTTGAAGCTTGTATTTCTGACCAAGGGCACCTACGGCCATTCATTTATATGTCTTTATGCACTCACTAACAAAGCATTCTTGCGATGCTGTACTGACGCACGTTCTCTCTCTCTCTCTCTCTCTCTCTCTCTCTCTCTCTCTCTCTCTCTCTCTCTCTCTCTCTAATATCCCTCGTCTCTCTCACTGACTCTCCCTCCAACGACAACCAGCATTATTATAGCACGCTTTTATTCATCAATGTATTTTAGCCTTATGCCCGCATCAATCTGAAGTAATGTATATGACCGACCTGTGTTGGAGTAAACAAAACATTAAAATCACATACTCCCAGACCGACCCAAATACGACATATTTAGGCACACATTTCTGACCTAGAGAAACAACAGTGGAAAATATACTTTATAGACCACTGAGAGCAGGTTTGACCTGTTTCCTTACTCGATGTCTTCTTCCACCGCCGATAGCTAGGAAGGCCAGGTAGCCGTTTTAAGGCTGAAAGATGCTCGATTAGATTCGGTCACATGAAGTTCTAAGACGCAACCTTCCACGAACATGAGCTATTCAACAAGGAGAAGTAAGCCTTCTCTATAGAAATCCATACTATATATTTACCACGACCGATATTTGGACAGTTCGATCGGTTCACACTTACACAGCACAGGATCGACCAATGTGATGTTGAGACTGGCGTCACTCTCTCTCTCTCTCTCTCTCTCTCTCTCTCTCTCTCTCTCTCTCTCTCTCTCTCTCTCTCTCTCTCTCTCTCTCTCTCTCAGTCTCTCGGGTTTCTCTCTCTCCACAACTCAATTGTATGATTATATTGGTATTCCCCGTTACAATAATCACCGTTACGTATTTGCATGTCCCGAAAGGCTACGGGGAATTAAATTGGCTAGCCTACCTTTTTATTCACTAGTCTAGAATATGTGAAGATCTACCCTTCTTACCCCCACATCGACATTTTTTGTGGAGTCACCTATTCCTTGATATTTCCCGCCACAGTCGTCATTAAAGGCGCGATTTTCTTGGGAAAATGCAGCATTAGATTTGCGGAAAGAGAGAAAGAGTAAGACAGCGGAAGAACATTCTTGACAGGCTTGTGCCATGGCACAGAAGGGAGTCAATACAAACTGATCCATGCTGTCCAAGATCGCAATCTGTGGAGAGGCATGATCGCCCACGCCAGCCGGCAAGGCACTGGATGATGAGTTTATTCTCATTTCTCCTAACCGTCTTCTCTTCCTCCTGTAGAGGAGAGTGCGACACAGTTAGCAACACAGCTCATCAACCCTCAGTACCTTGTATGACTGTATGAAGTTGGCAGGCAGTTGAGTTGTTTAAGGTTTGTTTCCTCTAGAACAGTGGTTTTCAACCGGTGAGGAATCCCTTCCCCCCCCCCCCCCCCAGAGTGAAATTTGAGGGTTTCCAGGGGGGGGGGAGGGGGGAGAGAGAGACTAAGATTATTTCAAGACCGCGTTAATACAATAACCGATTACTTGATATTGTTTTTTCATCCGTACTTTACGGTTATGTACTTCTCGCCCTTCTGAAATTCGGTTTATAACGTAAGTAGACCCGCAAATCACGTTTTATGTAGACGTCTAGACTTGTTCTAGTATGTGCTATTTAATTTAGCTTCCATTTTTACGCATACTGTGTAAGGGCAGAGGGAGGGGGATATAGGGAGGACCTACAAAAGGTGGGTGGGGATGACATTCTGAACATATAGTGAAGTGGTGAATGGGCCAAAAAAAGGTTGAGAACCACTCTAGACAGATTTCATCGAAGATAGCGAGCTCTATCTACCCGATGGTAGGTTTCTTTCTTCACAATTTTGCCAGGGATCTTACGACCTACTCTTTGCAATGTCCAACTCCTATAGGGATTCTTTACCTGCACAAATTGCACGCTATACTCTCTTCATAAGTGATGCATGAATGAAATAACATATGAGACGAGCCTGCGTGCCCAATTCTTAACCCTTTGAAAGTAAAGTTTGTTCGTTCACTGCTCTCTCTCTCTCTCTCTCCTCTCTGTGTTTTTCGCCCTTATCCGAGAAGGTGGGTATCCTATTTCACTACCCAAGAGATCGGGAGTGTGTATGATACCCGTGGATACCACTGATTCATTGAAAAAGTTCTCAGCCCTAAGATGAGATCGAACCCGCCCGTTGCCTTCGAGTTTGAGTCTGGCACCGTAACCTCTCAGTCACGGATCCCCTTTGTTTTATGTATTCTATTAAATTCATACCTACCCGTATGCCTACTATGAGTGCCAATCAATGTCTAAGCATTTATCTATCTCTAGCTAGCCGCGTGGTACATAGCGCAATTCGTTACGACCCGGCAAACCACCAGATATCCACTTGACCCAGGTGACGTCATACCGGCCGTGCAGGAAACCCAGCAGACGTGTAACCTTTCCAAACACTTAGTAACATCAGCTCTTGTCTTGCTAAATTTGGACCCGGGATTTCCGAAATCCATTGGTGCCAGTAAATAGACTCTTCAACGTATCCGCTTCATGCAACCAGGATCCCTCTTGAGTATGTGTACGGGGGAGAAGGGTGTTTTAAAAGTGTCCAATTACGGGCTCAATGTCCAGCAGTGGAAGGAGGGATTTTCTAACAACCCGCGAGGCGCTGAGACAGATCCAGCCTCCTTATAACTGGGTACCGAATTCTTTTTGAAGAAAGAACTTATTAAATAACAAAGAAAGAAAGAAATGTCCAGTAGCAAGAACTTGCTGCGGATATGTGAAGTGTTAGAATCATCACGGTTTGTGGTCCGGAACCATCATACTTAGGCGCACACATCATTGCTCTTCAATATTCATCCACTATGGCCTATGGCGTGGGGGAATATCAACGGCAGAGTTGATCAGGAAAACCAAAGACCGAGATCTGTGGAGAGTCATGAACGTCCAAGCCAGTCGGCACGGCACTTAATCATGATGATGGCCTATGGCCAACCTTACACTGACAACTATTCATGCATTGTACGGACATCCATCGGGGCACTCCTTAGTTTGAACTCTGGGACCACCGTCTTATCCTCATTGCTTCCAGTTTCCCGAATTATCTTCCTGCCCTGCCCCTCTTCTGCGTGTACCACTTATACTCATTTACTTGGGATCTTCACTGAACCGTTACCATCCCCTACCCCGGTCCCCATATATATATATATCCTTATAATTTTCCACAAAGTTGTTTTTTGGATAGCTCTATGTCATTGTTATTTCTCAACCAAACCCTAAGTTTTCTTATAGTCACTGTTTCTTCGGTATCCAGCGTGTTTATAATTGCTTGACTAATGACATCCTTGTCAAAGCTGTCTACATTTGCCTTTCTACATACCGTTTACTTATTGCGTGGTAGTCTCATTCCAGATTCTTGCACCCATCGACGAAATGGCCGTTTACGCAAACCCAGTGCATGCACTGTTCTTTTTTTCGGGATTTGTAATAGTATGAAACAGTTTCCTGCGTTCAGCTTCTAGACAAAAATATGTGTACAACTTCACAGCGATGCTTTGAAGTGTACAAAATTTAACATTCAATCCCATTCAACAATATTCACACATTCCGATGTTTGCGATAAATGGTAAGATTCATTAAAATAATCACGTTTCACGAAAGGACCCACATTAAGATGACACCTCTGAACACACCCATTTAACTGCGCGCCGTTCTTGCCACACCGTGTACCACGAGAAAAAAAATTTTTAAAGCGCGAATGTGTCTGGGTGAAGGTCTAATACATTTTTTTAAAATGAACTGGAATCACTGACCCGTAAATTATATACCGCATATAAACAAACATTGAAATCTGCTGTACAATCTCCAGAACAAAATTTTTTTTGGTGGGTGGACATAATGTTAAAGTTATATGCTAAATGCTAAATCTCATCATTTTCCCTCAGTTGGTTACTGAGATATGGATGTTATATGGAGGCACCCAAATTTGAACAGACTATAATAACAAAATGTTACTATAGTCTGTCCAGAAATGAATGCCTTCATTCACGATCAATTAGTTTGAAAACTGTCTGTTGCATCGTTATGAAATTTTCCCTGCCGTCTTATATTTACCCCTGCCCAAGGAATATATGAATAGGTCCAAAAGCAACTTAAATCATGAAAAGCGGCGACATTTCTTTGATGTTTTGGTGACAAACTAGTGATTTCTCACTAACAAACTTGTTTTACACTAATGCCCCGTTCCACTACGCGAGGCTCTTGTCATAAGGCCAATCCCATGTCCCACGAGAAAATTAACTATTCAACGCTAATGTTTCCGTGTGAAGACGTAATACATTTAATAATGTGCACTTCATCTCTGACCCGTAAATTATATACCGCATATAAACAAACTTTGAAATCTGCTGTACAATCTCCAGAACAAAAAAATGTTTTTGTTGGGTGGACATAATGATAAGGTTATATACTAAATCTCATCATTTTCCCTCAGTTGGTTAACGAGATATGGAATTTTATATTGGGGCAGACAAAAGTAAACAGACTATGGATATAAGAGGCGTCTGCTAAACCTTCTGGTACACCACAATAATGTAAGGAAAAATACTTGATATTCTCTTTTACAACTACTGTACTGTAGAGACATTTAAATATAGGACAATCCGTTTTGCTTTCTCCTGGATTCATTATGCTATTTAATGATATGTTAAACCTCTGCCTATAGTATGCACTCGACGAGACACTGCGAAAAATGCTGGGCAATAAATTGTTTGTGTCATCATTATTCAAATTAATGAGTCAATCCAAAGAGTTGATGATCTCAACGGACGCCCATACTTCTCCATTTCCGCATAGGATGGTAGACCAACTTAGCTCAATGTCACCGAAGTGTTGTTTACTGTCCTGATAAATCCAAGATCCTCACATGAAAGGACCGGATACGTTTGTTGTTTTTGCCCACTAAAATAGGGAAACAGCGCAGATGAGTAATGAACAACTAAGCAAACCTCGTCACCGTCACAATGAGTATTGAGGGGACCTTATAGAGGTCATCAAACTAACGACACTCTTCACAACCCAAATGAGTAACAAAACAACAAAGAACGTGTCATGAAGCAATTTCTTGCTATGGGCCTGTGATGTGACAGGACCATTGCATGTTGTAGGCCTGGATGCATGGAGCAACTGGTGGCCTGTCCTTCCCTCACTTAGCCGGACCACGAGCGCAGGCGCCACAACCCTCGTCCCACCGAGGTCATGACATTATCAGCACAGCTTCATATCAACCACGCCAATGTGTCGGCTAAATGATTAGTGCGATCCTCTGAAATAGGAGGACAGGGCCCGTGTGGCTTGTCACGACCATTCAGTAACGTGACGGGGGACAAGACCCGTGTAGCTTGCCACGACCACAGTCAGCAATGTCATGAGAGCGACGTTCTGCAAAGGACCTGCTAGGTGATGATAACCCGCATCATCATCATCAAGTGCCTTGCCAGCTGGCATTGGCGTTCATGGCTCTCCACAGATCTCGGTCTTTGGTTTTCTGGATCAACTCTACTGATGATATTCCTATTCCTCCATGTCATCGTATCAATCCATCCAGCATCATTTCTCTTGATCTGCCCCTGCCTCTCTTCCCCTCGATCTTTCCAGTTGTCACGATGTTCTCCAATGTCTTTCTCATCACATGACAAAATAAAGATGTTTGTCTCTTTCTTATTGTTGAATATAGTAGTCTAGTTTCATTAACCTCTTTCAGGTTATCGTTGTTAGTTACTCTGGCAGTCCAAGGAATTCGCAACATTCGTCTTAAAAACCACATCTCTGTTGCTTCTAAGTTCTTCCTAATTTGTTCATTTACATTCCAAGATTCGCTGCCATACAGCAAAACTGGTTCTATAAAGCATTTCAACACTCTCTTTCTTACATTCAGTGATAGTGACTTATTGCATAAGATACTCTTCATTTTCTGAAATGCGGATTTTTCCTGTCCTATTCTGCTCTTAATATCTGTTGTACATATTCCATCTGATGTTATAAATGCCCCTGGGTATTTAAAATGATCCACTTGGTTAAGAATTGTACCTTCTATTTCTATGTCACATTTTGGTGTCACCATTTTCTTTGATACCACCATTGTTACTGTTTTCTTGATATTTAATTAGAGTCCTTTCTTTGCACTCTCTGTTACTATAATGTCCAATAACTGTTGTAGGTCCATTGCATTATCCACCATTAATACTGTAACCCACCAGGTCAACTAAAACGAGGGAGACCTGAAAACACGTGGGGAAAGAGCGTGAGAGACAGGGGTGAATAGTATGGGCAGGGCACTGGAGGGGCTGCCGGAGATTGCAAGATAGGAGGACATCTTGGTGTGAGGTTTATGAGAGCCTGAGATCCAATAGGAGCTGCAACAGGAGGAGGAGGAGGAGAAGAAGAAGAAGAAGAAGAAGAAGAAGAAGAAGAAGAAGAAGAAGAAGAAGAAGAAGAAGAAGAAGAAGTTCTAGTCAATGTCAAGATGTAAATGAAACATCACAGGAGGTATGCATGGCCGAATGGATAACAGTGCTCGTTCTTAAGAATTAGCTGTGCTGATGACACATCGGTCAGTTGGACTAAAATTTTGACTTCTCGTCCTTGGCGTGGTGGGGGAGGGGGGGGGGGGGGGTAAACTACAAGTGCCTCTGAAGTCGGAGTGCATTCGCCTGATGACGAGGGACTCTGGTAATAGGAACAGCTAATCCACACGCAAAAACCAGTTTAGTGCCCGAGGGGTAGGAGCACATGTATGGGTCGACTACGTTCTGTGGATATGTCAAGTGTTAGATTTATCACCCTTTGTAGTTCTGAGTCTAGGATAACAGTTTCTAGGCTTATCTATTCAGCGTAAAAACTTCAGACATGTATTCCGCATAAAACTGTCAAGTTTATCTATTTAAGGTAAAACTGTCATGTGTATCTATTCAAAGTAAAACTTTCAGAACTATTTATCATCATCATATACCACGCCGATACATTTCCTCCGTTGACGATCTTCTGCGCCTAAAACGGATTTCCTTTAACGGATATGTCACAATTCTTTCAGCTGTGAAAGGCACGTTAACAGCACAAACCTCTACAAATGTACCTATCACATTTCTACCATTTAGCTAAACAGCGGATATATTGAGCGTATTCACCAGACGTGTCTGGTTGGCTAGGTTCGTCAAGGTTAAATTTCATGGCAAACGAATACCTTCGCGGATGAATGACGTTAACATCTCTCTCTCTCTCTCTCTCTCTCTCTCTCTCTCTCTCTCTCTCTCTCTCTCTCTCTATCTATCTATCTATCTATCTATCTATCTATATATCCACCACCACGACTGTCAGGTCCACCCAGCCTTATAAAAATGGATACTAAACAATTTTCATAGTTATCTGGGAAGTGTGCGGGAAGAACATGTGACGTGGTAAGGAAACTGGTAAACATCTCCTTGCGTCCAGAAGACATCATCATCTACACAGATGGGTCCGTGAAGGGCCCAAACAACTTCATCAATCTTGAATATGGAGGTGACCGCTGCTGTCCCTAGATCACCAAGGAGCTGGCCACGCACACATTACATGTTGTGGTCTAGAATATGTCACAGTTCAACACTTCATACCTTAATGGATGTATCTGATACGGGACTATCATATATATCCGTAATCCCATACATCCACGCGAGGGACGTGACCTGCGCGAGAATCGGTAGCGGTTCTCGACGCGTTGGTAACTTAGGGGTATGTGAGCCGGTCGCTCAGAAAGCAATGGCAAACTGCTGAGCTCAATCTTGCCAAGAAATCAACAATCAGCTGAAAGATGCTGATGTTGACAGCGATGTTCTGTAAAGGATATGCGAAATAGAAAAAAAATTATATACCATATTCTACATTATACAACATTCACCAACAACTTTACTTCATATATGATATATAACTGCAATATGCATCTGACGAGATGCAGCCAAATATGCTCAGCAGTAATTCGTGCAACATATTGTTTGTGACTTCTATGTTTAAATTCACTAAGAAAATACTCTTTTGAGTGTAACAAAGACATCAAACCACAGCACACACAGATGCACGCTACCTAGCCAGACACAGACAGCGCACGGAACTAAACTCTAGCGAGCACACGGAACTAAAATATATCGAACACACTATAGGCACAGTCATAAATATACATACCACAACTCGACACCGTGTCTTGCTACACCAGGCGTACACACAAACAACCCTTAGCTTCCATCACACCCCCAGCCCGTCCTTTAGCTCTGACCAAGGGCAATAGGGTAAATAAACAGAGCTGGTCGTGATCCTGCAGTGATCGTAACTGTCTAACTAACCATATCAAACGATGACCATTGTCCATCGGCTCACAACCTACGGTAATAGTAATATTAGCCATTGCCCATGACCAAAGCCGACCCAACTACAGTGGTAATCACCAAAAAGCGAAAGCCGTCCCGTGTTGGAGAGTAGCGGTAACGCAGTGGCTAGTACGCCTGCCTACCGAACCTGTGGTCATGTGTTTAGATCCCTATAGGGGACGATTATTTATAAAGTCATAACAGGTTGACCCAGTCTGAACCACAGCTGAAAAACGCAGGTTGAACGAGGCCGAATTTGGAATTTTTATTTTGAAAATTGAAATTGGAATTGGAATTGACCCAGTCTAAAATTGGTACCAGACAATGTCCTGGCAAGTAAAGGCGGGAGGCGCGAGGCTGACATCACCCACTGAGTGCCGACTGATCTATAACAATATATGGCCAGCAACATACGCCAATACACTGAGATGCGTGTAATGGGCCTTTTATATGTATGTGTGCATGTGTATTGCACTCGATACGTCCTAGATATCTGTTTATCATCATTGTTATCAAGTGTCCTGCCAACCCGGGTAGGAGTTCAAATCTCTGCGCAAGATACTATCACAGTGGATATAATTATCGTATCTTGTACATAAGTTATTTGTACAAGTTATCTATACTGTTGCTTGTATGGCGCAATCTCTCTATTGTATAGTCATCTGGCATTACTACACAGTTATATCTATGATTACATTAATCTGTGGAGCTTACCGGTATCATAGTGTATATAACATAACATGATTTGAATCTCTTCTGTGATTTGGTTATCTCATCATGTTCCTCTTGTACCTTGCAATGTTGATTTAGTTATGATATAGTTTCTTAATCATTTGTGTTCTGGATCGACTGCCGCTGGTGTTTCTCCATGCCACCGTCTCAGTTCATCTTGCATCATTCTTCTCTGTCTGCTTCTGCCTCTTTTCTCGCGGATTTTTACCGTCATCACTATGTTTTTCAATACCTCTCTTCTAATTAATTATGCGACCAAAGAATGTTGTTTTTCTCTTTCTTATAGCTGCATATAATATTCCACCTTCATTGGGCTCTTCCACACAACCGTTGTTAGTTACGCTGGCAAACAGACATTTGTTCTTACATTAGCCAATTTTTTTTCCGTAAGGTTTTTTTTTTTTTTTTAACGTTTGCTGTCTGCGGCAGTTAAACTCACTTTATCCTAGCATTACTTTCAGTCCTTCCGTCTCAGATCAGTAGTTTGTCATTGCTTAATGAACGGCAGACGCCTCATACCATCGAAATCAACACAAGGTGGGTGGGTGTCTTCCAAATTGCCCGCGGCAGATTTCGGACCCTGGATTCGGTATGATAGTGCCACGTGAAACTGAGTTTGGCACATTACTGAACGTAAATATACCTGATAGATAAATCACAAACAGCCAATACATTCCGAGGTCGAGTGCGACGTCATGTAAAGGACATGCAACTAACTTTAACACAGGTCTATGTACAATGATATAATACACGAAATACTCCAGCCCTCTATAATGATCACACTCAATGAAGTCAAGACAGGTCTATGTACAATGATATATTATATGAAATACTCCACCCCTCTAACACACTCAACTAACCGTAACACACGTCTATGTACAATGATACGTTTATCATTTAAAATAGTCAAACAATAAGTATAACATTACAAAGTCCAGTATGATCCGTGACCCTTGATTATCCAATTCAATGAATTCAGCAAGCTACCACTAGACCTAAGCTTCCATATACAGAAAATCGCACACAGCGGTCAAACTTTGTATTCTTTAAGTAAGCATAAAGCCCGCACCATCAACAACAAACAACACGCGACAACCTGTATGTACACAACGTACTGTACACAACAGGCTCTGTTTAACTGACATTTCCACTTTTCCCAACAAACACAACCAGGTGTCTCTAAACGCAGCAGACGCTTACTTACTCCAGCCGTCAACAAAAATAAAAACACAGTTCAAACTCCGAATTTCCTAAAGAAATCACAAAAATCCTCTATCACCATGTCACGACAGAGCCTACTTGAGCACACTCCTACAGCACCACTACAACTGGCGTGGAGTGCACCACCGACAGATAACAACACATTTCCGACACGCTCAAACCGCCGTCTCCAATCATCCCGTTGACTAACCCACCTAGCCGTTGTTCTCATATGCAAAAATCCCACACATCGTCAAGCCCGCATTACACACACAATCCAGGTAAAACAGTAAGAACGAAACTGGGTTTTCTTACCGCTAAAGTCTAACTCTAGCCCTTGTGTACATACACACGCACACAAACACACATACACACCCGCGCACTCAGTTCAGGCCCACTACAGCTGGAATAAAATGTGGCGCCTCGATCATATTCCCTCCCAAGGCCTGGAAACATAACCACACAGTTATTTATATATCGTGGGTGTTAAATGTCGGCAGTAAAACCAACCACTGATCACCCCCACCTCAAGCCAGGTCAGAATAGTCCAAACCTGATTATTAATGAACCGGGTCGTCCTACTGTCGTTGCGGGGGATGATGACTGACGAGCGACACCTTGCAGCCGGCGTTGAATTTCACGCTTTGTTACAGTTATCTACATTGTATCTAACTGTTCGGGCAGATTATGTTCCATGTGTTGCACTCGGTGGCACGCCTGTTGAACGCTGGGCCTGAGGGATGGCTGCGGTGCTTTCCGCGGTGTTACCAGGCTCGCGTTGCAAGTGTGCGTGTATGTGTGTTTGTGTATGTGTGTGCGTGAGAGAGAGAGAGAGAGAGAGAGAGAGAGAGAGAGAGAGAGACTGACCTTGTCACAGGAATATTAATCTGAGCTATGGATGGACCCTAATATAACTTCTCTTCTGGGGGAGAATGGGGTAGGGGTAATGGTATAATGGAACTGAGAGGGAGGGAGAGAGAGAGAGAGAGAGAGAGAGAGAGAGAGAGAGAGAGGGAGGGAGAGAGAGCAATAGAGATAATTGTAATCGGGACTCTTAATTATCGGTCTACACAGCCGAAAGAATACGAGCACTCGCTCGTAAACTTCTGGTGCGCTGATGTCGGGGTAGAGTGTTCAATCCTGACACCGGCATTAAGCTGGACTTTAACACTGACCCAGAAATCAATGGCAAACTACTGAAAATAACATTTCCTTGAAAATCGACTTCGCGTTTATCGCCACGCCCTGCAAAGGACATGCAACATTGATAGTCCAACTAAACACACAACACGACTGGCAATGTCCAGGACAACAAGCACACACAGACACAGGAACACGTTTCCACCAGTCTTTAACAATGAACAAGAAACGCAAAACAAACAACAACAAACAAAATCAAAAGGACACACAAAGAAACAAACAAACGAACAAGAAAACTTAACTTAGAAATCTGTGTGTTTTTCCTCTCGTCCAGTCTCGCAGTCATATTTTATGTTTATCTGGGCTCTCATATTTGTTATGCACCGGGTAACCCCCTTTTTCTGCCCCTTCTCCTCCTCCTCCTCCTCTTCCTCCTCATTCTTCTTCGTTCTCTTTAACAGGAAATGAATAAGCGGAGGACACGGACACACCTGCAGGAGATAGCACAATGTACCTCTGAAGTCGGAGTACGTTCGCCTGATTTCGAGGGATACTGGTAATCAATGTGCCATGCCGGAAAGCGTGGGTGGTCATGACTCGCCATTTCACTCGATCACCAGAGTCGTGGATCAGCTCAATGTTCCTTCTCGTCCATGCCATGTGGCCAAGCCATCCAGGTATTTTTCTCTCGGTCTTCCTCTTGGTCTGTTCCCTTCGATCTTGCCAGATGTCACTAAGTTCTCCAATCCATTTCTTCTCATAACATGTCTAAAAAATGTTGACTGTCTACGTCTAATTTCTCTAATCAGTTTACGAGTTTCATTTGTCTCCTGTAGTACTTGGTCATTGGTTTTTCTGTCTGTCCGTGGTATTCTTTGCATTTTCCTCAGAAACCACATTTCTGCAGCCAACAGATGTTTTTCAGCTTGTCCTTTCATTGTCCTAGTTTCACATCCATACAACAGAACAGGCTCTATGTATCCCCTCAACACTCTTTTTCTCGTTTCAATTGACATCCTTTTATAGGTCAGAATGTTTTTCATCTTGCTAAAGGCTACTTTCGCCATGGCGATTCTTGTTCTAATCTCTTCAAGGCATCTCCCATCAGATGTTAATGGGGAAAGCTAATCCACACGCAATAATCAGTCCAGTGAACTAGAAATAGTTGCACGTGAATGGACTAAGCTTGCGATTAAAGCGAGCGAAAACAAGAAAAACCAAGCACAAGATAGGCTTGGTGTGAACTGGCTGAGGGACTATGCCCAAATGGGGAATAAAGGGCAAAAGAAAGAACACGAAGAAGAGGAGAAGCGCTACAGTCGCTAAAGGGTCCTTGCTGGACTCATCTAATCCTTCAGTTTAAAAAGTTCGTTGGATATCCTTTACGGACGTAGCAGTCAACACCAGCATTATTTGCTCTTCGTGATTCCTGGGCAAGTTTACGTTCAGCAGTTTGCCATTGAACGACCGACACTCTTACCATTGTAATTAAAAAAAAACAAAAACCAACACAGCTGTGTTTCGAATGTGGTATGCGGGATTACGAACTGCGTCCATAACACATTCGCCACGGAGCATTCAGTAGCGCACCTCTTATAACAACTTCAATAAACTCGAAGAAGAAGAAGAAGAAGAAGAAGAAGAAGAAGAAGAAGAAGAAGAAGAAGAATATAATGATGCTGATGATGACGTCGACGGCGATGATGATGATGATGATGATGATGATGATGATGATGGCGTCGGCTGTTAGGAGAATGCCCTTATAGCGTCATACGCACGGTCTGATTAAGGTTCGATGAACACACTCGTCATCCGCTAGGTGAGAAAAAGACTGACCACCTAATGTTCCGTGTATTCAGACCTACACAATGTGACGGTCCTAACACTTCAAAGACCAACAACCATCAACAGGACTTACGTTTTTATGATGATGATAAAGATCAATGTTGGCAAGCAGGCAGGGCGTGACAGAAACCCGCTAGTTTCTCCCAAGAAGTTATCAGAGCACAGCGACCGCATTTCTTCTAGAAAACATGTCACACGCAGACGGCATGGCTGGCTAGACCTTTCTGTGCCACACTAGGTCGGTGCTTTTTCTTGGACGTACGTCACTGTTGGCTAGAAACTATGGTGACCTAGTTATTTTGGGACCGATGTTATTGTAAACATTCACTAATTGGGGCCTACGCAGAATAGTGGGAAAACAATGACATGATGGAATCACCAATGTGGAGCTCATGGAGAGAACTTAACGAATTCAAATGAATCACGAGGTGAGGAAAAGACGATGGCTCTGGGTAGGATACACACTGAGAAAATCGGAGGACAATATAACTAGACACTCTCATGTCTGGAATCAACAAGGCAAAGGGAATTGTGGAAGACTGTAAAAATACATGAAGATGAATAAGAGGAAAACACGGACAGAACTGCAGCAGATAGCAGAAGGTAGGCTTGGCGAGAGGTAGTTGAGGGAGTATGCCCGATTGAAGGGCAAACGGTAAAAGGAAAAAAAACAACACGAATAAGAGGAGAGACGCCATTGCCGCAAAAGGATCATTGCTGGCCTGATCTAATCCTTCAGTAGCTCACCACTGATTCAGCCATCTCGAAGAAGGAAAGGGAGAAGCAGCAGCAGCAGCAGCAGCAGAAGAAGAAGAAGAAGAAGAAGAAGAAGAAGAAGAAGAAGATGATGATGATGATGATGATGCTGATGATGATGATAATTGGCGGATGCGTTGGCCGGATTGTCAGGAGATTGTTTTATGATCTTATAAACACAGTCGGATCAGGATAACGTCATAAGCGCGGTGGGATTATAATGTCATAAGCCCGGCGATGGCAGCCTGGCCACCCATTCCTCGGCGTATTCAGGCTAATAAAATGTGACGATCCGAACACTACAAAACCCCATAGCAGGGGCTCATTTGTAATTATGCTGGAGACACTCAATATTGGCAAGCAGGTAGAATGTGACAGACACCGGCTATTTCCCCCCCCCCCCCCCCCCCCCCCCCCCCCCCCACGAAGTTATCAGAGCACGGCGACCGTATTTATTCTAAAAAGCATGTCAAATGCAGATGGCATCGTTTACACGTCTTAAATGTGTCACCGCAGGGCGAGTGCTTTTCGTGAACTCACGTCGCTGGTGGCTAGAAACTATGGCGAGACCTAGTTATTTTGGGCCAGGCATTATTGGGTCTCATATGTCACTGATGGCTGGGAGATACTGTGGTCCCCAGGTTGTGATACGTTGTGCTCTAGAAATTATCGTGCCATTGAATTCACTCATGATTAGACGTCAGTATGTGGACCAGAATAAATGTCAGCTAGTAGTTTCTTAAAAGAGGCTGCAGGACAGAAAGAAGCGTTGGTAGATCACACGTTGCTGCTTAAACCGTATGTGCGTGTCGTAAAAGGCAACTAAATATATTTGGTCTGAGATTGGATATCTTACATCGTAGAACAGACAAATCAGCCAACATCCAATCAAGTATCGGGCTAGAAGTTATAGCAGACCAAACGTCATTGTCTGGCTAGAAGTTATAGCAGACCAAACGTCATTGTCTGGCTAGAAGTTATAGCAGCCCATACGTCACTGTCTGGCTAGAAGTTATAGCAGACTAAACGTTATTGTCTGGCTAGAAGTTACAGCAGACCAAACGTCATAGTCTGGCTAGAAGTTATAGCAGATCAAACGTCATTGTCTGGTTAGAAGTTATAGCAGACCAAACGTCATTGTCTGGCTAGAATTTATAGCAGATCAAACGTCATTGTCTGGCTAGAACAGTGGTTCTCAACCGGTGGGGAATTTCCCCCCCCCCCCCAGGGGGGAATTTTGGGGTTTCCAGGGGGGGAATGAAGATTATTTCAAGATCTCGTTAATACAAGAACCGATTACTTGATCTTGTTTTTTCCCTTCATACTTTACGCTTCTGTACGTATCACCCTTCTGAAATTCATTTTATAACGTAAGTAGACTCGCAAATAACATTTTATCTAGATGTCTAGACTTGATTTAGTATGTGCTATTAAATTTAGCTTCAATTATTACATATACTGTGTGGGGGACGGGGGAAATTTTTAGGGAGGAAGTACGAAAGGGGGGGGGATGACGTTCTAAAAGTATGGTAATGGTGGAGGGGGGGGGGGGAATGACGTCCTAAAAATATGGTGGGGGGGGGGGGGAATGACGTCCTAAAAATATGGTGAAGGGGGGAACGGACCAAAACAGGTTGAGAACCACTGGGCCAGAAGTTATAGCAGACGAAACGTCATTGTCTGGCTAGAAGTTATAGCAGATCAAACGTCATTGTCTGGTTAGAAGTTATAGCAGACCAAACGTCATTGTCTGGCTAGAAGATATAGCAGACCAAACGTCACAGTCTGGCTAGAAGTTAAGACAGACCAAACGTCATTGTCTGCCTAGAAATTAAGACAAACCAAACGTCACAGTCTGGCTAGAAGTTAAGACAGATCAAACGTCACAGTCTGGCTAGAAGTTAAGACAGATCAAACGTCACAGTCTGACTAGAACTTAAGACAGACCAAACGTCACAGTCTGGCTAGAAGTTAAGACAGGCCAAACGTCACAGTCTGGCTAGAAGTTAAGACAGACCAAAGTCACAGTCTGGCTAGAAGTTAAGACAGACCAAACGTTACAGTCTGGCTAGAAGTTAAGACAGACCAAACGTCACAGTCTGGCTAGAAGTTAAGACAGACCAAACGTCACAGTCTGGCTAGAAGTTAAGACAGACCAAACGTCACAGTCTGGCTAGAAGTTAAGACAGACCAAACATCATTGTCTGCCTAGAAATTAAGACAAACCAAACGTCACAGTCTGGCTAGAAGTTAAGACAGACCAA
Source organism: Cepaea nemoralis (assembly GCA_014155875.1). Classification (NCBI taxonomy): domain Eukaryota; kingdom Metazoa; phylum Mollusca; class Gastropoda; order Stylommatophora; family Helicidae; genus Cepaea; species Cepaea nemoralis. Next base: position 35,199 of record JACEFZ010005101.1, read on the forward strand.
ACGTCACAGTCTGGTTAGAAGTTAAGACAGGCCAAACGTCACAGTCTGGCTAGAAGTTAAGACAGACCAAACGTCACAGTCTGGCTATAAGTTAAGACAGACCAAACGTCACAGTCTGGCTAGAAGTTAAGACAGACCAAACGTCACAGTCTGGCTAGAGATTATGGTAGACTAGACATCACTGGAAAGGGAGGGGGGTGGTGCCCGTGAACCAAACGTCCCAGCTGCCCAGAAATGACAGTGGACCATACATTATCGTTGATTAGAAGTTACCGTGGGCCACACGTCAATGCTGGCTAGAAGTTACCGTGGGCCACACGTCAATGCTGGCTAGAAGTTACCGTGGGCCACACGTCAATGCTGGCTAGAAGTTACCGTGGGCCACACGTCAATACTAGCTAGAAGTTACCGTGGGCCACACGTCAATACTGGCTAGAAGTTACCGTAGGTCACACGTCAATGCTGGCTAGAAGTTACCGTGGGCCACACGTCAATACTGGCTAGAAGTTACCGTGGGCCACACGTCAATACTGGCTAGAAGTTACCGTGGGCCACACGTCAATACTGGCTAGAAGTTACCGTAGGTCACACGTCAATGCTGGCTAGAAGTTACCGTTGGTCAGATGTCATTGCTGGTTTCAAGCTACCGCAGGTCAGAAGCCATTTCGGACGGGTTAGAAGTCGGCCTTTTGTCTAAGATCAAAGTGTAGATTTATCTGCACTTGATCTGGCCAGGGTGCAGATACGGACAACCAAACAGCAAATTCCAATCAGTGCTATCCACTAACACTGGCAGACAGGCCTTGGTGGACCCCATTGTCCGAAAGAGACCCTTAGAAAAAAACTCTGCTGGCGGCAATCGCGCCACACAATGCCACACATAACACAAACGCTTTTTGTTTAACACGTGATACTTATACCTTCTGTGGCTGCTGTTCTCTCCGCTCACCAGTTAACCATAGTACTAATCCTTACCTTAAGAGATGCCAACTTCCCGACGTCACAGTGCACCTAATTAAGTAAATAACAACTGTGCAGGTGGCACAACTGACGTCACATCCGTGCCACAAATGCCATACAAATGTAACTAAAACGACATAAACAATGAGGAGACGTGGCCTTGATGAGACTCCGCGTATTTTTTAGAAGACATTACATAACTTCACAGATTGGAGTTTGGAAGGCTCTGATAGCAAGGGGGGACGGGTAGGGGGCGGGGGAGGGAGGGGCAATAAATAAAGGGAAGACCCACGGAAGCGGGGAGTCGCCGTTGCCAAGTGGCTACGTGGACTGCCGCGCGCTCCGAAGGTTGGGGGTTCGATTCCGGCTTACGTCGTTAGGTTCTCGAGGGCAATTTTCTCGGAGACTCATGGAGATCGTCGTTGGAGCTACGGAGGTAGTGCTTTGTGCGACGCTTTCGGCAGGACGCTTTGTGAAAAGAGCCAAGCTATATGGGATAACAACCTGAAATCGACCCTCGTACCTGTAAAACCCCCTTTTTTAAAAGAAGCACGGAAGGAAACTTGTAATAAAAGGGTGCCAAAGGTCAGAACTGAATAGAAAGAATACGGGGACAGCAAAGTAGGAGCCATTTGAATTAAAGACAGTAGGAAGAAAACATTACAATGAAATGGAGAGAAAAATGGAAATGGACGAAACGTGTAGAGCGAGAGGACGACGTGGAACAAGAGGACGACAACGATTAATGTAGAAGGAATACGTAAACAGATGGGCACGGATAGTAGAACTGCGCAATCAAGGTTTGAGACAGATAATATGGAACATCCTTTGCAGCCTACCTGCAATGTAACAATGGCGACTGCAAATCCTGATGGTAATTTGCAAATACAATCATGAGAAGAATCACGAACTAGCACATTGGGGTTTTCCTTAATAAAGACACATCGAAACGGGCAGAGAATAGGATAAATCAACATGAGAATAATAGGGTAACATAACCGAAACTCGAATTAACAGAGACAACAACGACTGGAGGGTGACCAACAAAAAACAAAAAAACAAAGACGACATACCTCATAGTATTCCTTGTTAGCTGCCATTTTGAGAGCGTTAATCCATTCTTCCATATCTCGGCGCGATTCAGCGCACACTATGATGTTGCGAGATGTTGTGATTAGCTGAAACAAAGAGAAGACAGACACATCATTTACTGAATATCTGATGATGGGAATGCTGTTTGTCCATCAAGAATGATGATGACCATTCATTTCATCCAGTGGGAAGTGATGGGAATGATGACATACTGACTGCTGTAAATATGCGATGTTGTGATTAGCTGAAGCACGCGGAGTTACCTCGGAAATCGGAGTGGGTTCGCCTGATGGCGAGGGACACTGGTAATAGGGAAAGCAGTAGCACGTGTATGGACTATACTTGAGTTTGAAGCGAGGGATAACAACAACAACCTAAACACACACGCACGCGCGCACACACACACACACACACAGGGAGTCTACGAGGCTAAGTGGTTACGCCGCTTGCATCGCGTTCCCGAAGGTTGTGGGTTCGATTCCAGGCCACTAAGTTCGGTTCACATATACAATTTTCTCGTACCGGGATGGTTAACCCGGTCAACAAATGCCCGCAGAAGTCGGATGTGTCGGCCTAACGGCGCAAGAACGCAGCTCTGCTGTAAACAGGCACAACGCAATCACGCCCGAAAGAGAAAAAAAAAAACAACTCTGGATGAACGCAGAAGAAGAGGAAGAATTTTCTCGTAGACTGCCGAGGGTTCGGTGCTGGGGCTACGGAGTCAGTGCTCTGTGCCATGCTGTCGGCAGGCCGCCCTGCGGAAAGAGACAGATCTTGCAATTTACACCTGTGCATTTCGTACAGAGAGCACTTGCCACGTCGGGTACTGAGTATCTGAGGTTTGCAATGGTGACACAGTGACTGCTGTAAATGCGCCACAGATGATAGTTCCATCGTTATAACCAAGTACCTAGCCAACTAGCGTGCTACACCGCTATCTCCACTGTTGAAAGTTATTTTCCCGTCCTTCACGGAACGTCGCAGCCCACCCCAGCATGTACTGACTGTTTGTGGTTCGAAAGGCAATTTTACGTGCAGCAGTTTGCCGGCGTCTATGGTTAAGAGGTGGCGAAGCGTTTGACAATCCCGCATACCAGGTTCTAAATCACTGCAAACGATATTAAAATACACCGCCTTGCGTTGATTTTTAACAATGGTATTAGCGTCGTTTGTTCAGAGAACAATGGCCAACTACAGTACGTACAATTACCTAGAAAATCGCAAATCGACTATAAAAAAAAAAAAAAAATAAAATGCTGCGGTTGAATGCGACATCCTGTAAAAGGACACGCGACCAACTTTTTAGTCTGTCGACACTCTACGCTAACAAAGTTGTCAAGTTGTCACAGGAGACTAGCCTCGAACCCGGAATGCCCCGCAGAAGTCGGATGTGTCGGCCTAACGGCGCAAGAACGCAGCTCTGCTGTAAACAGGCACAACGCAATCACATCCGAAAAAAAAACTCCGGATGAACGAAGAAGAAGAACCCGGAATGTCAGAATGTATCAACTGGGGTTCCCATATTGTCACATGCTACGGCTCTGTCGCGAAGGGGTAACGGACGCAATTCGTAATCTCGCACATCCCGTTTCGAAACACAGCGATTTGGCAGCAGATCGACTTGTGTTAGTTTTCGTATACAATGGTACGAGTACCGGTTGTTCAGAAAGTAATGGCAAACTACTAAGCGTAAACTTGCCAAGAAATCACGAACAGCCAAAAACATGCCGGTATTGACTGCGATGTCCCGTAAAGGATATATAACTACCGTTAACTTTATGGGGGGGGGGGGGGGAGATCGGAAGCTAGGGGTCTGTGAAGTGCTGACCATCACCATCACAAGACCATGACCATCACATGTTGATGGCCTGGAAGTAAAGAGGAATGGTATTTCCATGTAAAGAGGAATGGTATTTCCATGTAAAGAGGAATGGTATTTCCATGTAAAGAGGAATGGTATTTCCATGTAAAGAGGAATATTATTTCCATGTAAAGAGGAATAGTATTTCCATGTAAAGAGGAATAGTATTTCTATGTATAGAGGAATAGGTGGCCATTATTTCCATCTGTTAGCGGACGGGGAACGCAGGCGTCGAAGCCTCGTCCGACCGCACTGATGACATCATCGGCGTGACCTCCTGCCAAAATCACCGACGCGCCCAATGCTAAGTTAAAAGCCCGACTAGAATCTTCTATCTTAGTCTCCCTCCATTCTCTTTTTTCCCCATTAATCTTTCTATCTCTTAAGTATGTTCCATTCTTTCCCTTCTGATTGTCATGCAGTGGCTGGTCCTTTGCAAAACATTTTCTACATTAGTCTTTCCAGATGTGTCTTTAGCAAGCCATATGTCGTCCTACGTTTGTTACTATCAGGTGTGAATTATCTGTCACATCTTGAATTACCTACAACCCAGGCATCTTCACCTCTTCTTCTTCTTTCACCTACTCCCAAACAAACCCTTGGGTGTCGTGACCCACGGGCTGAGAAGCACTGCTATAGCAAGACTGTTTGGCAAATGCCCAGCCACACGATGACTGGGTGAAGCGTGGCAGAACAAACGCTTCACGTCAATCAGGATGCCAGGAAGATTTCATGTAGTCGAATGCTTCGATGAAAGTGGGTATCTTAACCCAGAAAGCAAAGAGAGATTTCATGCAGTCGAATACTTCGATGAAAGTGGGTGTCTCAATCCATAAAGCAAAGAGGACAGAAGACGCTTAAATACACACAGAAGGAAACTACATATAGGATGAGTAAACAGAAAAGAAAGAAGAAGAAGAGGAGGAGGAAGAGGAGGAGGAGGAAGGGGAGGAGGAGGAGGAGGAGGAGGAGAAGAAGAAGAAGAAGAAGAAGAAGAAGACTAGCAAGTGCCCAAAGACACCAAGAAAGACAAATACTAAGGGTACAGCGGAAGCTCTAACCCAGTGGTTCTCAACCGGTGGGGAATTACCCCCCCCCCTTTCAGGGGGAATTTTAGGGTTTCCAGGGGGGGGGGGGGTGATGAAGATCATTTCAAGATCGCATTAATACAAGAACCGATTACTTGATATTGCTTTTCCCTTCATACTTTACAGTTATGCACGTCTCATCCTTCTAAAATTCATTTTATTAAGTAAGTAGACCCACAAATCACGTTTTATGTGGATGTCTAGACCTAGTTTTAACATATTTACCTTCCATTTTTACGTATACTGTGTAGGGGTGGGGGGTATTTTTAGGTAGGAAATATGAAAGAGGGGGAATGACATTCTGAAAATATGGCGAAGGGGGCACGGGCCAAATTTTTGATAGGAAGGGGGGAATGACGTTATGAAAATATAGTGAAGGGGGGTACGGGCTAAAAAAGGTTGAGAACCACTGCTCTAACCGAACCAGCTGCCGGGCAATGCGCTCACTTCATTATTTCAATTGAGATGCGACTGAGTGCACAAGTTTCAAGTCGACACCGGGTGCTGGAATGGCTTCGAAGTAAGAACAGGGCCCTTTGTCCAGGCCATATCGTTTGGGAATATGTTGCCAGCCCCACATCTGCATAGACCAACCGGCACTGAAGGCTTATGTGGTAAATAAACACCGGTGGCGTTTACTTTCCAGAACATTTCCAGGTACCAATGATTGGCTGGGCATGCCTGGCAGTCAATGTCAGTGTTATTTTTTTAAATTTCCGTCTCGATGGGATTATGGTACTTCTTCTTTCTCTTCTTGTTCTTCTTCTTTCTCTTCTTCTCCCCTTCTTCATTTTCTTCTTCTCCTCCTTCTTTCTCTTCTTGTTCGTCGTCTTCTCCTCCACCTCCTCCTCCTCCTTCTTTCTCTTCTTCAAGAATTTAGCAAACTCCCCAACACGGTGGGGATACGATGAGATGGCCATAAGGGGTTGGCAGACAAGCTCTCTCTCTCTCTCTCTCTCTCTCTCTCTCTCTCTCTCTCTCTCTCTCTCACACACACACACACACACACACTCCATTCAATACCTACCTACCTACATCCATTAATACATACATATATACATAGATATACGCGCTTTAAAAAAAACACACACACACACACACACACATATATATATATATATATATATATATATATATATATATATATATATATATATATATATATATATATATATATATATATATGGGCGGAACAACAGGACAGACTGACACTAATCTATGGAACAGACAAGTGCGCGAGGACGCAGGAGTAGGCGGGACCAGACGATACGCTGACAGCATCTGTTGCGTAATACGTGTGTGCACGAGAAGGTATATATGTAGGCGGGTTTCATGCGGCCAGCGGATGAGTAACTCAGTCCCAGTGTGTAAGTGAGCTCAGGTGTAAGCAAGTGTGGATGCCAGGTGATTGCAGGTCTCAATTCCAGGTGTAGCCCTGGCGGAAGCCCAGAGACAATCCTATCGTTCTTTGTCAGAATACACCTGTCTGGGTCTTCAACTTTTCTTCTGACTACGATTTCGTTATGTCTAGTCCCCTCTCCATCTGCTACTCATTATTGGACATTTCATAATGTCTGCGCAAAAGTGAACGTTAGATGGCTTTGGCATGAGTGTTTTCGTTAACTCTCTCTCTCTCTCTCTCTCTCTCTCTCTCTCTCTCTCTCTCTCTCTCTCTCTCATCTTTACCAATCAATTTCTATCTGTTTGAACTGCCACCTTTCCATGCTATTACTAAGGATGTGTCAGTCATGTTTGATAATTTAATCTTATAATATCACATGAAAAGACTGCGGGATTGGGAGGAGGTGGAGAGAGAGAGAGAGAGAGAGAGAGAGAGAGAGAGAGAGAGAGAGAGAGAGAGAGAGAGAGAGAGAGAGAGAGAGAGCAGGCGGAGGATTATATGGTTCATGTATACCTACTAATTGTAATAATTATTCTCACTCCCAACTGTATGCAGACGTACCAACCTCAAGTTTGTCATGTTTATTCTATTAAAGCCACTTGATTTTATGATCTCAGGAGAAGAAGATTGTTTCTCACACTAAATCCCTCACCACGATGAAGAATTCGTACGCGCTGGACACAGTTTGAAACTGTAACTATTATTCCAGGAGGTGCCACAGTATGTGACAGTATAACTGGGTCAGACTAATTCATATTAATATGTAAACAGCATCATGGAGTGTCTTAGAATGACAGCAGTGGCATTCTTGCTTATACCGTTATGAAAACAACACCCCGTGTATTCTTTCCCCGATGTGTATTGACATTTCAAACAGTCTCACAAATGTTCTTAAAAACACAACATCCTGTGTTTTCCTTCTCATATGTTAATTCACAGTCAAGATCTTTCAGACAATCACTCTCTTGTGTTTGAGATCCACAATGTAAACTGTTGAATGATTCTTGTCATTGTGAAGTAAACCATATGGACCAAGAGGTTGTGAAAGGGAAAACACATGTCACTGTGTGTTATGTAAAGAACACTACTACAGATCAGTGGAAACTGTTATGGCTGTCATTTCTTGTTAGCAGTATCAATGCCTGCTAGCTAACAATGGTTGTTTGAAAAACATATATGCAACTGTCATTGTAAAGCTGTTATAATTATTGTGATGTACCTCTGAGCTGGAAACTAGGATACAACATAGAGTAATGTAAATAATGCTGTCGGTCATCCAGAGCATTGAATTGTACCGTTAGAGTTAGAGTGTATACCCAAGAACAGCTGGGTAGATCTGTAAGATGTACTCAATGGCATATGCCATTCATTGTGTTGTTTATATGAGGACATGTGGTTTTGGATCTGTCTGAGCTAAAATCCAGTTCATACACGCTATTTAAGGTGTCTGCTTTGGTTAGACAGTTGCAGATTGAGTATTTCTGAAGATGCTGCAGTATCATCCCAAGTTGACGAATCAAGCCCAGAGCATGCCTCCTAGTGACAAGTGTACAAAGTTGACAAGTCAAGCCCAGAGCATGCCACATGGTGACAAGTGTAGAAAGTTGACAAGTCAAGCCCAGAGCATGCTACCTAGTGACAAGTATAGAAAGTTGACGAGTCAAATCCAGAGCATACCACCTGGTGACAAGTGTAGAAAGTTGACGAGTCAAGCCCAAAACATGCCTTCTGGTGCCAAGAGTAGAAAGCATACCATCTGGTGACAAGTGTAGAAAGTTGACGAGTCAAGCCCAAAACATGCCTTCTGGTGCCAAGAGTAGAAAGCATACCATCTGATGACAAGTGTAGAAAGTTGACGAGTGAAGCCCAAATCATGCCTTCTGGTGCCAAGAGTAGAAAGCATACCATCTGGTGACAAGTGTAGAAATTTGACGAGTGAAGCCCAAAACATGCCTTCTGGTGCCAAGAGTAGAAAGCATACCATCTGGTGACAAGTGTAGAAAGTTGACGAGTGAAGCCCAAAACATGCCTTCTGGTGCCAAGAGTAGAAAGCATACCATCTGGTGACAAGTGTAGAAAGCTGACGAGTCAGGAACAGAGTATGTCACTGGTGACAAGTGTAGAAAGTTGACGAGTCAAACCCAGGTCATGCCACCTGGTCACAATTGTAGAAAGTTGACCAGTCAAGCCCAGAGCCTGCCACCTGGTGACAATTGTAGAATGTTGGAGCAAGAAGGAGCAAGAAGGAGCAGAACAGGACATAGAACTCATAAGTTAAGTTGTCATACTTACAGACCACCAGCAGTATTCAATCCTAAGACCACACCTTGTCCTGGGATTCTAAATTACATTTTATCTAATAGATGAATATTTAATATACTCCACATCTTGGATTTATTTCTATATGTTACCAGGTTTGACTATCAGTGAATGACTGTTTTACTTTAGTAACAGAAATCTTTCATACAACGTATACTACCAGGATCTCCATTCCCGTGGGGGGCCATCGAATCCTATATTTAACCTAATAGTGGGGAAAGTTAAGTCTTGCAGAAATAGGTTCACTGGCTGGGAGTTCCTGGTTATACTGTTTATTTAGAAGTCTCGTTTCTTTGCCACCGGAAGTCTTCTGACAGCGGCATTTTCTTAGTTTCACGAATAAATCTTCTTTAACTGGAAACTTTGTGGGAATTCTGTATTTTGTCTTCCCTCATTCGCTAGACATAGTGATCATTCTGTGTCTGCGACACCAACCCACAACATTATCATCACCAACAATGTTATCACCACTACCATTATCAGCTTTACCACCACCGTTATCGATACCATGATCAATACAGACAGACAGACAGACAGACAGACAGACAGACAGACAGACAGACAGAGTAAGTCAGTGAGTGATAGTGAGTGAGTGAGTGAGCCAGTGACTGAGTAAGTGTGCCAATGAGTGACTGGATGAAGGCGTTGCACACATCTTATTAAAGAAAAGATGTACTAAGCCCCTTAGTAAAAAAAAAATCACAAACACAAAAACAGAAATTACAAGAACATATATAAGTTCCACAACATAAAACACAAAAGTATAAAACTACATACATCTATAAGAATGTAGGAATGAGGACACAAATAACGTAAATGCTCGAAAGATAGCTAGCTAATAGCAACACTGGAACCCATCTTGTGCAACCTCTTTCAGCTACATTGGTGCACTGGTGATAACTCCCTCAGTATTCTCAAATCGCTGCCTGATTTGAAGCGAGGAAGCAAACATTAGAGATGGAGAGGAAATCAGATTGTGAGTTATGAGGTACAGCTTTTATCAGTAGAGCTTGATGCGCTGGCTGTCATCACTAACGCCACCTTCAAGGAAATGCTTGTGTCTTTGAACAATCTGCGGTGTTTCCATCGCAGCGTTACCATTTCTCTGGGAAGCAGGTTAATGTCTTTCTTGAGGTGACTTCTCGGGGAAAACCTCCAATCTGAGATCACGTGGCTCAATCACGGACTTTTTCAACCTTTAACGACGGTACATGCACAACATATGAAATTCACCCTGGATGATGATGATGATGATGATGATGATGATGATGATGATGATGATGATGATACACATGTTATTACGCAGACACATACACATAGAGTGACATGCGATCGTTTTCTGAGTGACTGAACACATACACATACACACACACATCGGCAGTCAGGCACCCTTTCCAACGAGAGAGAGAGAGAGAGAGAGAGAGAGAGAGAGAGAGAGAGAGAGAGAGAGAGAGAGAGAGAGAGAGAGAGAGAGAGAGAGAGAGAGAGAGAGAGAGAGAAACAGACAGTTCGATTTTTGAGTGAGTGAGTGAGTGGTTGTGGAGAGAGTAAGTGAGTTGAGTAAGTTAGTGTATGAGTGAGTGAGTCAGTGAGTGTTTGAATATATAACAGTGGTCAAGCATGGCAGTGGTCCCACCCCACTTGCCTTTAGGTCAGTAAGCTAAACGATCCATTTCCACGCCTTTGGGTGTAATTAGTATATGGTGCTTTCCCCATATTGGTATAGCCTGATAGCGCGCGGCTCTAGGAAACACATTAGTTAAAACGCGCCCAAAGTACGGACAAAGGAGTGACTGAACATGATCCCGCAAAGAAGGTAATGGCGCATTCTCAGAGCAGAAACGGCACTACAGAATATACGTTCGCTGTAAGACGATGACAGATAGGGATCTGCATTTACACAATGAGAAAATGACACATGCAAATTATGTTCACATGGCGAGGACATTTCAAGTTAAAATATAAGTTCACAGCAAGCGAGGGAGATAGGTGGAGACCTATATTCACACGGCGAGAAATGCGAAATGCAAGTTATATTCACACGGCGAGAAATGCGAAATGCAAGTTATATTCCCACAAGGAAGTAATTACACATTAATATATACGTTCACAACAAGGATGTATCAAAATAGAAATCTGCATGCACAAAAAGAAATTGTGGAGACAAATCTACACGAACACACTAATAAATTAACAGATGCATATCTGTACACACCAGCAAATGACAAATATAAGAGCACATTCACAAAACGAGATGCTGAAAACAATTTTTGTTTGTTTGTTTGTTTGTTTGTTTGTTTGTTTGTTTGTTCGCTAGTTGTCAAGTCTAACGTAGTCCACACCCGTGCTACCTCTAGTGCACCTGAACTTATTCTTGCGCCAGGATGTGCTTTCCCTATTACCAGTGTCCCGCACCATCAGGCGAACCAAACTCACTCCGACGTCACTAGGGACTTGTAATTTACGCCCCCCCCCCCAAGTCATCGACGGAGAAGTCAACATTTTGTCCAACTGACCGATGTAGGGGTTGAACTCGCTACCACGGCATCAGCACACCGGATGTTTAAGAATGATCTCTCTTATCAACTTCGGCCACGCCGACCCCCGAAGCTTAAACATGAAAATATATATTAACGAAATGATAAAATATACACTCGCACAGCGATAAAGTGACAAAGACAATCTAAATCAACGCACACGAACAAAGTGACAAATGATTGTATGTGTGTGCGGGAGGGAGTCCGATGGCGGACTGAGTCTTACAATATTGGTTGCGTGGAGACAAAGCTACTAAAAGGACAATGGCATCTTTAACATTTTGTCTTATGTTTAACAACTTCACCAGGGTCGTACAGGGCCCAGTTAGCATCTGATAAGCCAGTGGTTCTCAACCTTTTTTGGCCCGTGCCCCCCTTCACCATATTTTTAGGACGTCATTCCCCCCCCCCCCCCCCCTACCATAATTTTAGAACGTCATTTCCCCCGGCCAGCTTGACACTGTGTGTTGTGTGTGTGTGTGTGTTTTTTTTTTTTTCCTGTTTTTTTTTAAATTTTCACATAATGACATCTCTAATGGATGAGCTGGCATATGTTCACATAATGACATTTCTAATGGTCGAAAAGCTGGCGTGTGTTCACATGATGACATCTCTAATCGATGAGCTGGCATTTGTTCACATAATCACATTTCTAATGGTCGAAAAGCTGGCGTGTATTCACATAATGACATCTCTAATCGATGAGCTGGCATGTGTTCACATAATGACATTTCTAATGGTCGAAAAGCTGGCGTGTATTCACATAATGACATCACTAATCGATTAGCTGGCATGTGTTCACATAATGACATTTCTAATGGTCGAAAAGCTGGCGTGTATTCACATAATGACATCTCTAATCGATGAGCTGGCATTTGTTCACATAATCACATTTCTAATGGTCGAAAAGCTGGCGTGTATTCACATAATGACATCTCTAATCGATGAGCTGGCATGTTTTCACATAATGACATTTCTAATGGTCGAAAAGCTGGCGTGTATTCACATAATGACATCACTAATCGATTAGCTGGCATGTGTTCACATAATGACATTTCTAATGGTCGAAAAGCTGGCGTGTATTCACATAATGACATCTCTAATCGATGATCTGGCATGTGTTCACATAATGACATCTCTAATCGATGAGCTGGCATATGTTCACATAATGACATCTCTAATCGATGAGCTGGCACGTGTTCACATAATGACATTTCTAATGGTCGAAAAGCTGGCGTGTGTTCACAAAAGGACATCTCTAATCGATGAGTTGGTGTATGTTCACATAATGACATCTCTAATGGTCGATAAGCTGGCGAGTTGTCACATAATGAGATCTGTAATGGTCGATGGCCAGTCTCCCTGGCTTAGAGGTAACAGCTTTTCCCGTATATGCATGTTAAGAACGCAACTGCGCGAGATTCGGCAGCGGATCGCGCGGCTCTGGTTACTTACGGGGTATGTGAGCCAGTCGCTCAGAAAGCAATGGCAGACTACTGAACGTAATCTTGTCAAGACATCAACAGCAGCTGAAAAATGCTGGTGTTGACTGTAATGTCCTGTAAAGGATATGCGGAAAAAAAAATGGTCGATAAGCTGGCGAGTGGTCAATTAATGAGATCTCTAATGGTCGATAAGCTGGCGAGTTGCATGTCTTTACATGAAATCAACAAAGATCGACAAGCTGGCGTGCATTCACATAACGACATTTCTAATGGTCGATGGACTCTGGTGGAATAAACTGACGAGAACAGTGAATGGCCGTGAAGTTTACACAGTCGCCTATGAGAGTATTCATGCGGCGTGGTGTGTTTTCAGGGGAAGTCAACAAGGATTAGGAAGAAAGATAGAGTAGGCAGTAATGAGGAGAGACAGAGATGAGGATAATGCATATCTGAGGTGTTGAGAGTGGGGGGGGGGGGTAAGGGTTGGGGAGGAGGGATGGGGTACAGCCGATGCGGGTTGGGGTGTTGATAAGTTATGAGGGACAGGGAGAGAGGAGAGAGAAGTGGGAGAGATGAAGAGAGGGGGGTGATAGAAGTGGCAGAGATGAAGAGAGAGGGGAGGGGAGAAAAAAAAGGAGTTAGAGAGAAGGGAGGAAGGGGTAGAGAGAGAGAGAGAGGAGGATGGTAAGGGTGTGAGAGGGGAGGGGGAGACTCGGTTAGGTTAAGAAAGGGGGATACATATGAGAGGAAGTTTTAAAAAAGACAACTGGAAATGATGAGGTAAAACCGTCAAGGCTGGTACGACAGGTCAAACTGCAAAGAATGGAAAGAAAGACAAATGGAAATGAATGAGTTAGAGAGTGAAACCAAGAAGAAACAGAAGGAAATTACATCATCATTGTCATCATTACAGACGGTGGCGCTTTAACATCTTTTACAGGTTGTAGCAGTCAACTCCAGCATTTTTTGGCTGTATGTGATTCCTGGGCAAGTTTACGTTCAGTAATTTGCCATTGTTTTCTAAACGACCGACACTCATACCATTTTACGGAAACCAACGCAAGGCGGTCTGCTGCCAAATGTCCCGCAGCTGTATTTCGAACGCGGTATGCCGGATTAAGAATTGCATTCGTAACTTCTTCGCTCCAGAGCCGGCTGTATGAGCCCAAGACAGTTCTATGTGGTTTGACCCATCGTACCTGGTTGGACCAATTCTATGTGACTTAGTAAACTGTATGAGCCTTGGCCAACTCTACCAGCCTTGGCAACTTTATGAGGCTTGCCCAATTCTGAGCCTTGGACCAATTCTACCAGCCTAGGCAACTTTATGAGGCTTGCCCAATTCTGAGCCTTGACCAATTCTACCAGCCTTGGCAACTTTATGAGGCTTGCCCAATTCTGAGCCTTGACCAACTCTATGAAGTCTGACCAGCTCTATGAGCTCTGCTCAACTCTATGAAGTCTGACCATCTATGAGATCTACAAGGCTTGACCAATTGAAGGAGTTTAGACCATTGTACGAGACTTGACAATCATATGATGCTTGGCCAACTATATGAGAGTTAGCCATCTGTATGAAAGTTCGCCAGCTGTATATGATTTGGCCAATTATTTGAGATTTGGCCACCTCTTTGAGGCTTTGGCCAACCCCATGAGGCTTTGACCAATTGTATGAGACTTTGGCCAGCTCCACAAGGATTTGGCTAACTGTACAAGCTTTGGCCACTTCTGAAGTCGGAGTGGGTTCGCCTGATGGCGAGGGACACTATTAATAGGGAAAGCTAACCCACATGCAAAATTCAGTCCATCACTATTATAAATTGTGTGTATGGACTACGCTTGAGTTCAAAGCGAGCGAGCGCAAATACAAAAATAAAATAAAAGAAGCTTTGGCCAACTGTATGAGCTTTGGTCAAGCCTAAGAGCGTATCAGGAACCTGTAGCTATTTGAAGTGTTGGGACCGACATATTTTTGTAGATCTAATTGCATGCAGGAACAGGTGTTAGTTTTCTCCTCCCGTAGCTAACGGCGAGAGTCGACACTGAAACCCTATTCAACCACGCCAATGTTATTGTCAGCGAAACGTCTTAACCGTTACACCAACGCTGTCTCAGACTTGGCCAAAGGCATAAATCTCGGACAATAGTATACAGCTCGAATAATAGTATACAGCGCGGACAAATGTATAAAGCTCGGACAATAGTATACGGCTCAGACAACAGTATAAAGCTCCGACAATAGTATACAGCTCGGACAACAGTATAAAGCTCCGACAATAGTATACAGCTCGGACAACAGTATAAAGCTCCGACAATAGTATACAGCTCGGACAACAGTATAAAGCTCCGACAATAGTATACAGCTCGGATAATAGTATACAGCGCGGACAAATGTATAAAGCTCGGACAATAGTATACGGCTCAGACAACAGTATAAAGCTCCGACAATAGTATACAGCTCGGACAACAGTATAAAGCTCCGACAATAGTATACAGCTCGGATAATAGTATAAAGCTCCGACAATAGTATAAAGCTCGGACAATAGTATACGGCTCAGACAACAGTATAAAGCTCCGACAATAGTATACAGCTCGGACAACAGTATAAAGCTCCGACAATAGTATACAGCTCGGATAATAGTATAAAGCTCCGACAATAGTATACAGCTCGGACAACAGTATAAAGCTCCGACAATAGTATACAGCTCGGATAATAGTATAAAGCTCCGACAATAGTATACGGCTCGGATAATAGTATAAAGCTCCGACAATAGTATACAGCTCGGATAATAGTATAAAGCTCCGACAATAGTATACGGCTCGGATAATAGTATAAAGCTCCGACAATAGTATACAGCTCGGATAATAGTATAAAGCTCCGACAATAGTATACGGCTCAGACAACAGTATAAAGCTCCGACAATAGTATACAGCTCGGACAACAGTATAAAGCTCCGACAATAGTATACAGCTCGGATAATAGTATAAAGCTCCGACAATAGTATACGGCTCGGACAACAGTATAAAGCTCCGACAATAGTATACAGCTCGGATAATAGTATAAAGATCGGACAAGGGTATGAGGTTGAGTCGACACCAGGGCCACGGTGATCTGGAATTAAATCTGGCCGTTACAGGACGCTAAAGCTCACAGCTAACACGTGACCTCGGCCCGACCACTAAGCTCACGGACTAAATGTTCCGACGGAGGGTATAACAATGAACACATTTCTCATCGGCAGAGTCCTTTGCTACATTGCAAAGAGGACTCTGGATGCAGTTATTTGCATTTGCCCGCCCATGTAATCTCTTGCTTCCACAGGGACTGCCGAGATCGATAGCAGTATTTGTTTTTGCCCTCCGCTTCGTTGACTTCAGGGGGTTGGTTTATTCTACACACAAAACACACACTCACACACACTTCATACATTTTTTTTACACACACACACACGCCCGCCCGCAATTCTTTGCCGCTCTTTCACTCTCTGGCTGAACATTTTCTTCTGTTCTGATGTGCTTGTTCGTGTCTTTCATTATCCAAATGTGATTAAAATCATCGATCACCGCGTTTGTTTTGTACTCCGCTCCGTTGATTCCGCGGGATGCGTTGACACAATCTCTCTCTCTCTCTCTCTCTCTCTCTCTCTCTCTCTCTCTCTCTCTCTCTCTCTCTCTCTCTCTCTCTCTCTCTCTCTCTCATTTATTCCCCCCCCCCCCTCCCTGTCTCTCCGATTTTCCGTCTTAGAATAATAAATGAGTGTACTGGTCTGTCTTAGTATATTAAATGAGTGTACTGGTCTTAGGATAATACATGAGTGGACTGGTCTTAGGATAATAAATTAGTGTACTAGTATCAGGATAATAAATTAGTGTACTAGTATTTTTTTGTTGGCAATCGTTTGCAGGACACTGCAGTCAAAACCAGCATTTTTCAGCTGCTGTTGATGTCGTGGAAAGATTACGCTCAGTAGTTAGTTAGCGACAGTAGTTAGCGACTTTTCTCCGTAATCTCGTATACTCTCATAAGTAGCGTGACGACGGTGAGAATCAGCAGTGGTTCGAATCGCGTCGGTAACTTACGGGGTATGTGAGCCGGCCTCTCAGAAAGCAATGGCAAACTACTGAGCGTAATCTTGCCTAGTACATCAACAGCAGCTGAAAAATGCTGTTGACTGCAACGTCCTGTAAGGGATATGAAACATTAAAAAAAAGTTATGATAATAAATTAGTGTAACAGTTTTAGGATAATAAATTAGTGTAACAGTTTTAGGATAATAAATTAGTATACTGGTCTTAGGATAGGTCGGTCTCCCTGGTCTAGGATTTACACGACTTTCTCCGTAATCCCATATACTCTCGTGAGTAACGTGACGTGCGCAAGAATTGGTAGCGGTTCTCTTCGCGTCGGTAACTTACGGGGTATGAGAGCCGGTCGCTCAGAAAGCAATGGCAAACTACTGAGCGTAATCTTGCCAAGAAATCAACAATCAGCTGAAAGATGCTGATCTTGACAACGATGTCCTCTAATGGATATGCGAAAAAAAAAGTCTTAGGATAATCGAGTGACTGCAGCGCAATGATGAGCAGTGGTCATCGCCCAATTGTCATCTTCATGGAGGCGGGGTTTTTTAAAACAAAAAATGTAAACTGACCTGGCCTTCCAGGTCCAAATAAGCACCAGGACATGTTCTAGGAAGTAACAGCGACCAGCGTCACACTGACCCCATCAAACAGAGTGTGTCGAGTGGCCTATAAGAATGTGCGGTTAGCACTATGCTCCAAACACGTTCCAATTCCAAGAGCGGTTTAAGGATTGGAGGAACGATACAGAGTGATACGAGGCCGTATATTGGGCTAATGTCAGGTGTGGTAATTGCTTGCTTGCTAGAGTTCGCTGGCTGTGAACTCCAGCGTGAAGTCCTGTATGTCGGATGAATACATCCTGTTGTCCAACATCAGTGTGATGTCATACCGGACTGAGGTTTGCGTGAGTATCCGTTGTCTCGTGTCTGGCTAATTGGTGTGCAGACTGGTGGTTCCTCGCCGTGCAGGCAGATATTCTCCGAATTCGGAAGAATCAGCGATCCTACTGCGTTAGCCAGACCCCGAAGGGGCCTGTTGCTCAGGACGCCCGACTAGGATGCGTTAGTAGGTCTTGGCCAGTATAGAACCTGGCCCTGGTGCCTTGGAAATACCTCTGCGTCCCAGATGTGGTAACTATACGGTCAGCGTAGTAATAATGTCAGTGTTAGTACAATAGCTGAGCCCAAGGACACAATGCAGCATGACCGAATGTGATCTATTCTGAAACCTTGTATTTATTCCATCTGGTAGTGGGTTGGCGTTTGTTGGCAATCAAATACATCCAACCCGTGGAGGAAATATGGCCGAACTAGGGCTAACCTCAGCCAATCCATACGTGCTATTCTGAATCTTGACCTGGTGACTTCCTCGTATTCCTCTCTATTGATGTGAAATTGCAGAACCGGCCTGGAACACCCCGTAAATGTCTAGATGGCTTAGCTACACGGCATTATCTAGACAAGAACATGGCGCAATCTAGACAGGAACATGGCGCAATCTAGACAAGAACATGACATAATCTAGACAGGAACATGGCACAATCTAGACAAGAACATGGATCAATCTAGACAAGAACATGGATCACTCTAGACAAGAGCATGGCACAATCTAGACAAGAACACGGCAGAATCTAGACAGGAACATGACACAATCTAGACAGGAACATGACACAATCTAGACAAGAACATGACACAATCTAGACAAGAGCGTGGAAAAATCTAGACAGGAACATGACACAATCTAGACAGGAACATGACACAATCTAGACAGGAACATGACACAATCTAGACAGGAACATGACACAATCTAGACCGGAACATGATACAATCTAGACCGGAACATGATACAATCTAGACAAGAGCATGGCACAATCTAGACAAGAGCATGGATCAATCTAGACAAGAACAAGGCACAATCTGACAGACACAGACCTGGTCCAAGACCGGTAATCGTGTAAAATGGCGAAATGGTAACACCCCCCTCCCCCCCCCCCCATTTTTTAAAATGTCACCACGATTATCGGCATACACACCATGATTATGATATGGTCACTGTATCTCTATTTACCCGCGCCTCACTGTATCTCTATTTACCCGCCTCACTGTATCTCTATTTACTTGCCACACTGTATCTCTATTTATTTGCCTCACTGTATCTCTATTTACCCGCCTCACTGTATCTCTGTTTACCTGCCACTGTATATCTCTATGAACCCGCCTCACTGTATCTCTATTTACCTGATTCTGTATATCTCCATGAACCCGCCTCACTGTATCTCTATTTACCTGCCTCACTGTATCTCTTTTTACCCGCCTCATAGTATCTCTATTTACCTGCCTCACTGTATCCCCGTTTACCTGCCACTGTATATCTCTATTTACCCGCCTCACTGTATCTCTATTTCCCTGCCTCACTGTATCTCAACATGGTTTCCATTATCCATGAACTCGCCTGCATGGCTAGTTATATGTTTGTCAGTGTATCCATCGGCCTGCCCTGTTATCTATGTCTCTCCGTTTGCGTATGTCTATTTATATGCCAATCTATTCCTGGAGGTCAGGACGGCCAAGAGGTTTAACCCGCTCACGCTTAAACTTCCAGTACGCTGACGGCGGGTAGTGGGTTCATTCCACTCACCGGTCAATGGGACCTAAACGTTGACTTCTCGTTCAGAAAGCAATGGCAAGCTACTGAACATAACATTTCCCAGAAAACCAACCTGGAAAGAGATCATCATCCTGCAAAGGACTTGCCACATTAAAATAAAAACATTCCTGCCAGCTTACAATTCTTTCTTTCTCTCCCCCTCCATCCATTTATCCATGCATCAATCTATCACGTCAACTGTTACGTAACCTCCGTGGCGAAGAATTTACGGACGCCATTCGTAATCCCGCGTCCGAAACACAGCTGCGTTGTTTTTTTTTAATGAAATGGTATGGGTGCTGGTCATTCAGAAGGCAGTGGCAAACTACTGAACGTAAACTTGCCCAGGAATCACAAACAGCCAAACATTGCTGGGATTGACTGCTACGTCCGTAAAGGATATGCAGCTAACTTTTTAATAAGTCCCGAATCTATCATTCCGGAAGCCATATTACAAACGGTTTCTCGTACACTCCCCTTCCTCGCCAATCCCTCCTCTTTCAACACTCCCTCTCCAAAACATACACACACTACAGCCAGAAATCCGGACAGAGACTGGCTAAACAAATCTGAGAGAGAACATCGCCAAAGTAGCAGACCTCCCTTCGGCTGGCAACTCCACGTGACCTCGCGACTCCCTGGCCATACCTTCACGTCTGCACAGCTCCACCTGCAGCTTGTCAAATTATCGCAGCGGTTCTCAGGCTGCGTTCGCCCTGCCACCTAATGTTCCGCAACTACCCAATGAAAATTTGCTGGCGTCATACAAGGTTGTTTTTTTTTTTCAATATTCTTAAGAATCCGTTCTAAAGTGATATTGGTGGTCTCAGTGGTTAAGGTCTTGCGGACGTGATTCAAGAGGCCGCTTACCTGCGTTCAAAACACAGCTGCGACCAATTTGGCAGCAGACCGTGTCGCACAGGTTTTAACGTGATGGTATGGGAGCCGGTCGTTCAGAAATCAATGGCAAACTACTGAACGTAATCTTGCAAAGACATCAACAACAGCAGTGCAGGTGTTGACAGCGATGTCCTGTAAATAGGATATGCAAAAAAAAAAAAAAAGTGGCATTCATTAAACGTTGTTAATATCATCATTATGTGCCGTCCGGTGTAACGGACCATGCCCCTTCACATTCACGTGTTAATCATCAATGGTCAAACGTGCCATGTTACCAACCTATCCGGTATATTTTATCCTTTGTCGTCTTCTGTCTTCTAAACCCTCAATGTTTATCCTTTGTCGTCTTCTGTCTTCTATACCCTCAATGTACCTCACTGTCACAGCTTCCTCCAGATCATCTCATCTCATTGTTCGTTGTCGCAGGGTTCTCCAGACGCTCTCATCTCGATGTACCTTTTTGTCACAGGTTCTCCAGATCCTCTCTTCTCACTGTTCCTCGGTGTCACAACTCCAGATCATCTCATCTAAGTTTATCGTTGTCAAAGCGTTCTCCGGACCCGCTCGTCGCATTTCTCTCCATTGTCAGTGTTCCACAGACCTTCCCCACCTACTGCTCCTCACTGTTCCTTGTTGACAGTGTTCCCTAGACTCTCCCCCCTCACTGTCCCTTGTTGTCACGGGGTTCCCCAGACCCCCTCCTTTCATTGTTCCTTGTTGTCACAGTGTTCCCCAGACCCCCTCTCCTCACTGTTCCTTGTTGACAGTGTTCCCCAGACTCTCCCCCTCACTGTCCCTTGTTGTCACGGGGTTCCCCAGACCCCCTCCTCTCATTGTTCCTTGTTGTCACAGTGTTCCCCAGACCCCCTCTCCTCACTGTTCCTTGTTGACAGTGTTCCCCAGACTCTCCCCCTCACTGTCCCTTGTTGTCACGGGGTTCCCTAGACCCCCTCCTCTCATTATTCCTTGTTGTCACAGTGTTCGCCAGACCTTCTCTCCTCACTGTTCCGTGTTGACAGTGTTCCTAAGAATCTCTCCTCTCACTGTTCCTTATTGTCATGTGGTTTCCCAGACCCTCTCATTGTTCCTTCTGTCACAGCGATCCCCAGACCCTCTCTTCTCATTGTTCCTTTTTGTCACATTGGTTCCCCATACTCTCTCCTCTCACAAGATGACCAAACACTGATGATTGTTATGTCATTCGTCATTCTGGATATTAATTATAATCTGTCTCTGTAAATCCATCTCTTGCTTTACATGGGATTCTTAATACCCTCTAAGGTGGCACATCATCGAGGCCGCTAGCTTCTGTCTAACGGTAGCATTCAGTGTCCATGACTCACATCCATACTATAGTATTGTCAGTGTATAACCGCCAAGACTAATTTTTGCGTGCAAGTTAGCTTTCCCTTGTTACCAGTGTCCCTCAGACTTCTGAGGTACTGGTAAATAACGTCCCCAAGTCAAGGACGAGAAGTAAACATTTAAGTCCAACTGACCGGTGTGTGAATTGATCCCCTTCCACCAGAGAACGAGGTCAACAGAGGTCACCAGAGACAGTTTATGGTACGAGAACGTTAAATCTCTCGTCACGTCACCACCACACGCATCTGTTGCTGAGAATATCTTCACCCGATAGAATGGACGCTGTCTTTGAACGAATTACTTTGCATATTGATAACGTGAAGGATTTTAACCATTACAGTTTTAATTTTCTGATGCACTGTATGTAGATATAAGTTACATTCATTTCGGGAAGACACAACTTTTTTGTTTGGGAATCGCTGCATTCGGGGGGGGGGGGGGGGGGGGAAGAAGGTTGCGGCGGGGGGGGGGGGGGGACTTCAATGTCCGTGATGCGCTGTGTTTAGACACAACTTTAATATTCGGATACGAACTTTATTACTCACAACCTTACAGTTTAAGAATTACGGCACTCTTCCGAATTCCGGTCCCAAATAGTTCTGCAGTGAATAATCAGAATTACTGTATTAGACAATTTTAAACTTTGCGAAATAATTCTTCACACATTACTTACAATTTAAGAATAACTGTATTTATACACACTAAAGAAGGAAGTAGTATGTGCGGCACAACTTTACATTATGGGAATCATCGTATATAGACAATTTACCGTTCGGGAAGTAGTGTGTGGAACTCTGCCGTACAGTTTGGGAAACACACCTATATTAGACATATGTGGGTCAGAAGAGGATGAACCCACCATGTAAAACACCCTATCACAGAACACATGACCGTGGGAGAGTTTCAGGATCACGCTGTACCTGTGATAGAAACTCCGCCGCCGAGCAAGCACAAGAGGTTTCTGATCGTCAGAAGTGTCCCCCTTCCCGGGATGTTTCCGCCCTTTATCTTCCTGACAAACTCTGGGGGCGGGAGGGCCCACCCAGGTCACGACTCCGGGTGTATTCTACCTGCTGTATGTTCAAACTAACGAACTTTATTTTTAAAGAATCACAAATTGGGCATGCAGGCCTATCTTAGTTCATCAAATATCTATTGTGCATGTTAAGTTACGTAGGAAAATAAAAACATTGTCAAATGAATGTTGTAACCATAAACAATGTATATAACCATGTTATGAGACAGACAGGCAGGCAGACACACGCACATACATGCATACATACCCGCATACATAATAACATCATTTACACACACTCTCACAGCTATGCACCCACTCAATTACACACGAACAGACACCCCCACGCATGCACATATACTCACTCACAATCACAAACTCACTATAAAAGTTTTCTCTCTCTCTTTCGCGCGCGCGCCCATATATCCTCATTCATACATATAGCAAGGGGCACAAATACATTCCTTCCCATACACTCATACTCGACACATACATTTTCACATATGCAAATACACAAATACTCACACAGTCGTACATCCACACAGTCACACACCCACCACACTCATCCTTTTTTTTTACACTCTCTCTCTCTCTCTCTCTCTCTCTCTCTCTCTCTCTCTCTCTCTCTCTCTCTCTCTCTCTCTCTCTTTCGCGTGCGCGCCCATATATCCTCATTCATACATATAGCAAGGGGCACAAATACATTCCTTCCCATACACTCATACTCGACACATACATTTTCAAATATGCAAATACACAAATACTCACACAGTCACACACCCACCACACTCATCCTTTTTTTTTTACACACACACTCTCTCTCTCTCTCTCTCTCTCTCTCTCTCTCTCTCTCTCTCTCTCTCTCTCTCTCTCTCTCTCTCTGTGGTGTTTTCATGCTTGTCCCACAGCTGCGAACCTTGTCTGATCCCAAGATATCCCTCCCTGGGGGAGGATAACATCGTGCGCCCGGTGCTTCGTGCACTCATATATATCCTCCTAGCAAATTTATCCGTGGGAAGACAACTTCTTCCATGGCCGTTCGCCTCTGTCGTCTCCGCTTTCTGAGCTCACTCTACGATAATCACAATTGTCTGATCAATCTTTTCATTTATAAATTGAAGCGCCGAATTACACTTGTTCCTGCAGTGAGGCGCTGTCGCCATTTGGAGGTGACATGTTCGAATCTCGGTCGGTAACTATAACTTTCAAATTTTATGTTGTCTAGTGCGTCCTCCAGTCTCTACTTCTTTCTTCTCACTTCTGTGAGCACCAAATAATACTACATGTGTTTATTTATGTAACTGTCTAAGATTAGCTTCATAAGTGAGGAGTGAATGAAATAATGTATGAAAGCAAAGAAATAAGAAGGGCAGAATGTCTGACGGGCCTGCGTGCCCAATTCCTAACTCTTTGAAAATCAAGTTTCGTTTCCCGGGAAGGTTAACCCGGTCAACAAATGCCCGCAGAAGTCGGATGTGTCGGCCTAACGGCGCAAGAACGCAGCTCTGCTGTAAACAGGCACAACGCATTCACATCCGAAAAAAAAATCCGGATGAACGCAGAAGAAGAAGAAGGAGAAGTTTCGTTTGTTCGTTCTTTCATTGACCGCAGGCACAGATGAAAATGTTCAAAGCTTTTTCGGGCACTGAAGTGATGGTAGCAGTTAATGGGGTAAAGTATACAACACTGGCGTGAATGTAGCGGACAATGACGTGTTGTAGTGGAAAATGACGTGATGTAGCAGGTAATGACGTGGTGTAGCGGACAATGACGTGGTGTAGCGGACAATGACGTGATGTAGCGGACAATGGCGTGTTGTAGCAGTCAATGACGTGATGTAGCGGACAATGGCGTGTTGTAGCAGTCAATGACGTGATGTAGCGGACAATGACGTGATGTAGCGGACAATGGCGTGATGTAGCGGACAATGACGTGATGTAGCGGACAATGACGTGATTGTAGCGGACAATGACGTGATGTAGCGGACAATGACGTGATGTAGCGGACAATGACGTGATGTAGCGGACAATGACGTGATGTAGCGGAATATGGCGTGATGTAGCGGACAATGGCGTGATGTAGCGGACAATGACGTGATGTAGCGGACAATGACGTGATGTAGCGGACAATGACGTGATGTAGCGGACAATGACGTGATGTAGCGGACAATGACGTGATGTAGCGGACAATGGCGTGATGTAGCGGACAATGGCGTGATGTAGCGGACAATGGCGTGATGTAGCGGACAATGACGTGGTGTAGCGGACAATGACGTGGTGTAGCGGACAATGACGTGATGTAGCGGACAATGGCGTGTTGTAGCAGTCAATGGCGTGATGTAGCGGACAATGCGTGTTGATAGGGACAATGGACGTGATGTAGCGGACAATGACGTGATGTAGCTGACAATGACGTGATGTAGCGGACAATGACGTGATGTAGCGGACAATGACGTGATGTAGCGGACAATGACGTGATGTAGCGGACAATGACGTGATGTAGCGGACAATGACGTGATGTAGCGGACAATGACGTGATGTAGCGGACAATGACGTGATGTAGCGGACAATGACGTGATGTAGCGGACAATGACGTGATGTAGCGGACAATGACGTGATGTAGCGGACAATGACGTGATGTAGCGGACAATGACGTGATGTAGCGGACAATGACGTGATGTAGCGGACATGACGTGATGTAGCGGACAATGACGTGATGTAGCGGACAATGACGTGATGTAGCGGACAATGTACGTGATGTAGCGGACAATGACGTGATGTAGCGGACAATGACGTGATGTAGCGGACAATGACGTGATGTAGCGGACAATGCGTGATGTAGCGGACAATGACGTGATGTAGCGGACAATGACGTGATGTAGCGGACAATGACGGTGATGTAGCGGACAATGACGTGATGTAGCGGACAATGACGTGATGTAGCGGACAATGACGTGATGTAGCGGACAATGACGTGATGTAGCGGACAATGACGTGATGTAGCGGACAATGACGTGATGTAGCGGACAATGACGTGATGTAGCGGACAATGACGTGATGTAGCGGACAATGACGTGATGTAGCGGACAATGACGTGATGTAGCGGACAATGACGTGATGTAGCGGACAATGACGTGATGTAGCGGACAATGACGTGATGTAGCGGACAATGACGTGATGTAGCGGACAATGACGTGATGTAGCGGACAATGACGTGATGTAGCGGACAATGACGTGATGTAGCGGACAATGACGTGTGTAGCGGACAATGACGTGATGTAGCGGACAATGGCGTGTGTAGCGGACAATGACGTGATGTAGCGGACAATGCGTGATGTAGCGGACAATGACGTGATGTAGCGGACAATGACGTGATGTAGCGGACAATGACGTGATGTAGCGGACAATGACGTGATGTAGCGGACAATGACGTGATGTAGCGGACAATGACGTGATGTAGCGGACAATGACGTGATGTAGCGGACAATGACGTGATGTAGCGGACAATGACGTGATGTAGCGGACAATGACGTGATGTAGCGGACAATGACGTGATGTAGCGGACAATGACGTGATGTAGCGGACAATGACGTGATGTAGCGGACAATGACGTGATGTAGCGGACAATGACGTGATGTAGCGGACAATGACGTGATGTAGCGGACAATGACGTGATGTAGCGGACAATGACGTGATGTAGCGGACAATGACGTGATGTAGCGGACAATGACGTGATGTAGCGGACAATGACGTGATGTAGCGGACAATGACGTGATGTAGCGGACAATGACGTGATGTAGCGGACAATGACGTGATTAGCGGACAATGGACGTGATGTAGCTCACAATGACGTGATGTAGCGGACAATGACGTGTGTGTAGCGGACAATGACGTGGTGTAGCGGACAATGACGTGATGTAGCGGACAATGGCGTGATGTAGCGGACAATGGCGTGTTGTAGCGGACAATGGCGTGATGTAGCGGACAATGACGTGATGTAGCGGACAATGACGTGATGTAGCGGACAATGGCGTGATGTAGCGGACAATGACGTGATGTAGCGGACAATGACGTGATGTAGCGGACAATGGCGTGTTGTAGCGGACAATGACGTGATGTAGCAGACAATGACGTGATGTAGCAGACAATGACGTGATGTAGCAGACGACGTGATGTAGCGGACAATGACGTGATGTAGCGGACAATGACGTGATGTAGCGGACAATGGCGTGATGTAGCGGACAATGACGTGATGTAGCGGACAATGACGTGGTGTAGCGGACAATGACGTGATGTAGCGGACAATGACGTGATGTAGCGGACAATGACGTGATGTAGCGGACAATGGCGTGTTGTAGCGGACAATGGCGTGTTGTAGCGGACAATGACGTGATGTAGCGGACAATGACGTGTTGTAGCAGACAATGGCGTGATGTAGCAGACAATGACGTGGTGTAGCGGACAATGACGTGATGTAGCAGGCAATGACGTGGTGTAGCGGACAATGACGTGATGTAGCAGGTAATGACGTGGTGTAGCGGACAATGACGTGATGTAGCGGACAATGACGTGATGTAGCGGACAATGACGTGATGTAGCAGGCAATGACGTGTCGTAGCGGACAATGACGTGATGTAGCAGGCAATGACGTGGTGTAGCGGACAATGACGTGATGTAGCAGGCAATGACGTGGTGTAGCGGACAATGGCGTGATGTAGCGGACAATGGCGTGATGTAGCGGACAATGACGTGATGTAGCGGACAATGACATGATGTAGCAGGCAATGACGTGGTGTAGCGGACAATGACGTGATGTAGCAGGCAATGACGTGGTGTAGCGGACAATGGCGTGATGTAGCGGACAATGGCGTGATGTAGCGGACAATGACGTGATGTAGCGGACAATGACGTGGTGTAGCAGAGACTGGCGTAATGTAGCAGACAATGGCGTGATGTATCAAACCATGGCGTGATGTATCAAACAATGGCGTGATGTAGAAGACAATGGCGTGATGTAGAAGACACTGGCGTGATGTATCAAACAATGGCGTGATGTATCAAACAATGGCGTGATGTATCAAACAATGGCGTGATGTATCAAACAATGGCGTGATGTAGAAGACAATGGCGTGATGTGGCAGACAATGGCGTGATCCAACGGACAATGGTGTTATGTAGCAGAGACTGACGAGGTGTAGCAGAGACTGACGAGGTGTAGCAGACAATGGCATGATATAGCAAGAAAATAACCGGGGCTTTGAGGCAATCGGTTATCCCATGCTGAGTTACTTACAGAATTAACAAGCAAGTAAAAATATCCCCCGGAGATCTCAGAGATGTGCTTTTCCAGTAGAATACTGAAAATTCCTTGGACAGCAGTTGTCATTTCTTGTGACATTTAAGAGAAGACAAAAACTTAAACATGATGTGACAATTGAAATGATATGTAGAAATAGAGATAAGAGAGGCCAGCCTGAGAAGATTCTTGACAGCCTTGTGCAATGGCACGAAAATGTGTCAGCACACGAATTGACATATGCTGTTGGAGATCATAAGATATGGAGAAAAGGCTCGCCAACACCAGCTGGCAAAGCACATTCTGATGATGAATATGTTCAGTTCAGATGAGTGGCCCTCTTCACAACGAAAGTCACCTGCATCCATCTCCAGCAGAACACATGCACCCATAGAGACAGACAGGCAGGCAGACACACGCACACACATAAACACATGCATACATACCTACATACATACTAACATCAT
The DNA here is from genome assembly GCA_014155875.1 of Cepaea nemoralis. Classification (NCBI taxonomy): domain Eukaryota; kingdom Metazoa; phylum Mollusca; class Gastropoda; order Stylommatophora; family Helicidae; genus Cepaea; species Cepaea nemoralis. The sequence continues at coordinate 63,674 of JACEFZ010005101.1, forward strand.
TTACACAAACTCTCACAGCTATGCACCCACTCAATTACACACAAATAAGCACCCCCATGCATGCACATATACTCACTCACAATCACAAACTCACTACAAAAGTGCCTCTCGTCAAGATGACACAGTCTAACACCCGCTGTCCCGTACGTCTATTGCTGTTATCTTTCAATTTATATCACTGTCTTTTTCTAGCACGCTTGTCTTCCACTTCCCCTCCATGGTGGTTTTCACGAGGGTAATGTACTTCTTAACGTACTCAAAACCTGTTACAGGTTAAACTTTTATCTCGTTCAGTATGTCTGTATTCATTCCTAGTTTGGTAACCACTATATTTATCAACTTGCATTCGCGAGATATTCGTCCCATGTTTCCTCTTCTTCTTCCGGCCTTTATCCCACAGTGGGGCCTAGCCCTCAACTAACACACCTCGAGCCGGCCTATTCTTAGCTATCCCATGCAACTCTGTCCTCCCCATATTATCCATTTGTCTCTACTTCTCTTCTCTTCTCATTGTTAGGTCTTCCCCTGTTTCTTTTACCCTGCAGATTCCAGACAAATGCCGTTCTAGTTAAACTATTCTCAGGTGTTCTCAATATATGATGTTCTATCCAGCGTGAGCGGCTTTTCTTCACCTCTTGTTTCACTGGTGCTTGTTGTCTAGTTCTCTCCATAAGCTCCACGCTGGTCATTCTGTCGTAGCTTTTTTTTTTTTTTCACCTTCTATTTTACGCAGTCAAAACGTGTGTATCGTGTATTTGTAATTGTTTAGAGGTTCTCACGCAAACAATGGCGTGATGCAGCGGACAATGAAATGATGTATCAAACAATTGCGTGATGCAGCGGACAATGAAATGATGTATCAAACAATTGCGTGGTGTAGCGGGCGATGGCGTGGTGTAGCGGGCGATGGCGTGGTGTAGCGGGCAATGGCGTGGTGTAGCGGGCAATGGCGTGGTGTAGCGGGCAATGGCGTGGTGTAGCGGGCAATGGCGTGGTGTAGCGGGCAATGGCGTGGTATAGCAGGTAATGCAGTGGTGTTGCAAACAACGGTGTGAAGTAGTAGCGGTCAATGGCGTGGTGTAGCAGAGACTGACGTATAATACATACAGTAATTCTGATTTAGCGTTAGAGTTAAATATTCTAAGTGTTGTGCTCAGTTTAATTTCTGTTGACTCCCACACATTTCTTATTGCTATGAAAGCTGCTCCAGCCTTTGTATGTCTCTGCCTGTTCCCCATCTTTGTGCACACTGCTACCTAGACCGGTGAATGATTCCGTATTTCTATATATCCACAATTCAATAGCATTAGTTTACTCTTTTAACTTGTTTTTCCTGAATGAGTTAGACATCAACGATGGGGCTTTAAATGAAAACCTTAAAATTGTGAAAGATATTACAGTAACCATGCCATTGTCTTGTAACCTGTCAATATTCTTGTTTATTATGTCAAGCGTGTTAATCACGTGACATCGCGGTGCAGACGAACACTGTGACGTCATAAGGACAGTTTAAAGATGGCCGGCCCACTTTTAACATGCACAACGAGAAGCGGCGTTTTTTTTTTTTTAAATCAGTGAAGGGGTGAAACATACAGAAATGCATCGGCGAATGATGGTCCAGTATGGTGATGCATGCCTGTCAGCCCAGCAAGTATATGAGTAGAGTAGGAAGTTTCAAAACGGCGTGACTTTTGTATGAGACTGTTCACGACCGGATCAGGCACACCGGAATCCAAGCGCTTTATCGGTGCTGGACGAGGTGTTGCATTGAACGCACTGGTGACTACATCGAAAACTGGTACATTTGTTCTTTACTTTTTCAGAATATATTCACACACACAACAAGAAAAAACATGTAAGGTTTTCATTTAAAGCCCCCTCGAATATAAAGAAGTTACTACGGAATGGGTTCAAGGGAAATGAAAAGCAACGATGACCGCACGTACCTGAATGTATGATGAAGGGGTCAGAGGTCACAACACACTGGCGGATGATAACAGAAGATTCTGGAGTTTCAGAGGCGGGAGACTGTAGGTGATGACAGCAAACGGCCTAGTGTAGGTTGTACAGGTGTGTTACAGTAAACATTTCATACACATTCCCGTGAAACGACGGGGCGGGGGAATGACGCTCACGCTGAATAAGACACACATTGAGGACACCAGTTTAGAACCTAACTGGGCAAACACATTCTTGGGAATCGACAGGGTCAGCGAAATATAGAGAGCAAAATACACAAGGAGAAGAGAATCAGAGACAAGGGTGAGTACCAGAGTATATTAGAGAATGTGTTGTAAAACTGCAAGCATATGGATGGAACAACCTGAGACAGCAATGTAAAGCAGGGCATGACATACCGTGATCACTGATCCATGCCTCTTGAAGCTACAATAACGAAGTGGTCGATACTGCCAACTCAACACTCTAACAAGTAACACAAAACTCTCTCTCTCTCTCTCTCTCTCTCTCTCTCTCTCTCTCTCTCTCTCTCTCTCTCTCTCTCTCTCTCTCACACACACACACACACACACACACACACACACACACATACACATACACACACGCGCGCGGGCACACAAGATCCCATATTCATAACAAATCAAATGCCATAGATGTCACTGGGATTTATTAAGTATAGCAATAACACGAGCCTTAATACTCAAATCCCAACTGAGTAATTAAATATGGGAATCACTCAACTCAGCAATATAACATGTAACGCTAAATATTAGAATCTTCACAAGGCATGAGGGACTTTTATAGAAACAGGCAATTTGTGAACGTCGCAAGACGTTAAACTTAGCATCAAACGTTGAATATTCAATTCCAACGTTTTATCACAATTATTGTATGACCAGAAACAAGGAAAACAACTAAAACTATTAATAATAAACTGCAAACATTCACTAAACTGGTGCGTGTGAACAATAGGCCGATTACAACAGTGTGAGGGAATCATCAAGGTAGAGCTCATGGAAGGAACTCAATAAACACTAATGATTCAAAAGCTGAAGACAAGACGCTTAATAGGTCACACACTGAGAAAACTTAAGAGTTGTATAGTTGGAAAGTCGTTTGTCTAGAACCCGCAAGGCCAACGAAACAGAGAAAGACATAAAAATACACGGAGAAGGGGATTAAACAGAAATGAAAAATATGGGGAGGGCATAGCTGGAGGCGCACGAGACGGGCAAAGATAGGACGGCTTGGGGTTGAGGGAATGTCCTAAAAGGGGGTCGGGGAAAACAGAAGAATTAGAATATTCACAATCTAGGAAATAACCAGAAACGTGAATATTTACAACATAATAATCTAACATGTCACAGCACATTTAAACAGTCACAGCATAACAATTTAAGATAAACAACGCACTCCAACATTCACATCACAATATTTCAAAATACAACAACAAACTTCAACTTTCACAATACAAGAATCCAAAATATAACAAGAACCATCAACATTCACAACACAAAAATTCAACAACATACAACAACGCATTTCAACACTGACAACACGATAATCCGAAATATAACAATAACAACCATCAACATTAACACTTCAACATACAACAACATAATTCAACTTTCACAACGCAAGAACCATAAATATAACAACCATCACCATTCTCAACACAACAATTCAACCCACAACAACAAACTTCAACGTTCACAACACAACATGTTAATCTATGTAAACAAACAGCCCGCTACTCACATGCCGCATCCAGCAGTGGGTATCAGCGAAGACTAAATCTGCGATCGCACACAAGACAGAAACAAGCAACTCCCTCCCTCCCTACTATTCACGGGCAGGAGTAGCGCTCACGGAGGCCCGCACGTGTAGCCAGCTTGGGGAAATCATGCACGTGATGTGTGCACGGCGCGGCCGAGACGGCGCGCACATGCTGGAGTGGCATGATGTTTAGTAGTCTCCCACGGTTCTTCCCTTAACGTCTTCCGGGAGAATCCTTAACTGTGTTTGATGCGGTAATTATAATTGATATTGATTGATTGTTTCTTAGAATTAAAATTGTGGAAGGAGATGCACAGTCAGCTCGGTGGATATCATACTTTTCTGATGATGATGATGATGATGATGATGATGATGATGATGATGATGATGATGATGATGATGATGATGATGAATGATGATGATGATGATGATGATGATGGCGATGATAATGTATTTTTAAAATTTTTGCGTTCGCACGTTTAGAACTCAAGTGTAGTCCATACACATGTTATTACGTCTAGTCTGGACTGATGTTTGCGTGTGGATCAGCTTTCCCTATTACCAGTGTCCCTCGCCATCAGGCGAACCCACTCCGACTTCTTGTAATTTACGTTCTCAATTCAAGCACGCCAGCTCTGTGGCTAAGGGGTTACAGACGCGATTTTTAATCTCGCATACCGCGTTCGAAACAGCTGTGGGGGATTTGGCAGCAGACCGTCTTGTGTTGGTTTTTATAAAATGGTATGAGTAACGGTCTTTCAGAGAGCAATGACAAACAACTGAACGTAAACTTGCCAAGAAATAACAAACAGTCAAAAAATGTTGTGGTTGACTGCAGCGTCCTGTATAGGATATGCAACTAACTTAACTAACAAAGTCAAGGACGAGAAGTCAACATGATGATGTGCGACGCGTCTTAATGTTCATGCTGTGTGAAGTTGATCATCAAATCTATCCATAGCCTTCTGTCCCAGTAAAGTCAATCATATTTGATGCCGAACTTCCTCAATGCCATGACGCCAACCTGACCAACATCATCTCTCTTGATCTCTCCCTGCCTTTCCCCCCGTCCAACATTCCCGTTGTCACGACGTACTCAGATGCCCCCTTCTCATGCTGTGACCCCAACAATATGGGCTGCCTTTTTCTGATGTGATTGACCAGTTCTGCCCGAGTTCACCTCTTACAGGTTATCTTCAGTAGGCTATTTTATATGTCACTGGTATTCTCACCATTCTTCTATACAATCTCTGCAGCTGCACTTTTATATGTCCAGCAGGTGCATTATTCCATCTGCCATCCATTTCCTCTTCCGTGTCTTATTTATTTCTGATATTGTTTCTTTTGATGCAGTTGTACTGTCTCCTGTAGCATTGTGCCACTGTTCTCCTATACTGCTGTTACTGTTTTTCTTTTCTTTTTTTTTCTCTATCCTCTATAGCGCTGTATAAAGTTTATTTTTAATGACTATGCAGTGTTTGAAAATATTGCCGGTCCAAGTTTTGTATTCACCCTCTGTAAAGTTCATGCAACATAATAGGTAAGTACAAAACTTGGACCGGCAATATTTTCAAACACTGCAGTCATTAAAAATACAGCCTGTATTTACTGTGTAAAGTAAGGGTGTATTGTCTAGCTGGTGTCTTGATCTGACACAAATATTGCCCAATCCCGGTTTGTATTGTCTAGCTGGTGTCTAGATCTGACACAAATATTGCCCAATCCCGGTTGGTATTGTCTGGCTGGTGTCTAGATCTGACACAAATATTGCCCAATCGCGGTTGGTATTGTCTGACTGGTGTCTTGATCTGACACAAATATTGCCCAATCGCGGTTGGTATTGTCTGGCTGGTGTCTTGATCTGACACAAATATTGCCCAATCGCGGTTGGTATTGTCTGGCTGGTGTCTTGATCTGACACAAATATTGCCCAATCGCGGCTGCTATTGCTCAGAATCCTCCTTAACGAAGATCAGCATGGCCGAATGGATAAGAGCATTCTCTCTTGAACTTCCGGTGTGCTGATGCTGAGGTAGAGGGTCCAAACCCTACACTGGTCAGCTGGACTTAAATGTTGACTTCTCGTCCTTGACTTAGGGACGAAATTACAAGTACCTCTAAAGTCGGAGTGGGTTCGCCTGATGGCGAGGGACACTGGTAACAGGGAAAGAAAATCCACAAGCAAAATTCAGTCCAGTGCACTAGAAGCAGTAACGTGTGTATGGACTACGCTTGAGTTCAAAGCCAGTGAGACGCCCCTCCCTCTTCCCTAAATAAAAACAATACTTCAATTTCATGTTTATGTTCGCCATCAGTGGCACATGTTCACTATCGCCATCTGCTCCTGGTCACGCCTTCATTGACAGCAAGCTGCTTCCACATCGACTGCTGACTTTTCATGGTGATCACATTGATTGCAGAACTGTTTCCTGGGCTGTTACATACTTCTGGGGTGTTGCTGAAAGCAGATGATTCCCATGTTCATATTATGTGCTCTGGCTAGTTTCACCAGTTTCTCTGCTCTCATTTATCTTTCTAATGTCGTAGACACTGGTAGCATCTTCATCTCCTTCTAGTCAAACCCTGGCATTGAAATCTCCTAGTATTATACTCGTAGTTGTGTCGTGGTTTTTACATTGTACCATAGACATATTAAGTTGTATATAAACATTACAACTATTATTATTATTATTATTATTATTATTATTATTGTTATAAGCTGTTACAGCTGGTGGTTAGAATCGTGTGGTGTTACGTAATTGTTAATATCTATAACGATTTCGGGGTGCGTCTATTACCAGAGCATCATGTCTCGGCTCTGCACTCATGGAAGTCTCCTTGTATGGCGAGGAAGGCCCATGGTCTGTCCCTTTCTTCCTTTGTGGCCGACCAACATGCATGTGGCTGATCTCGAAGGGTCAGGCTAAGTCGGTCAAGAAAGAAGTCGGATGTGTAGGCTGAAAGGTGCAAGTGCAAATATTGCAGCTCCGCTGTAAACTGACACAACGCAATTATTGCACAACAGAAACAATACGGACGAAAGAAGAAGGAGAGGAAGAAAAACGGAGGGGGTGGACGTGGAGGTGGAGGCAGCAGGAGAAGAAGAAGAAGAAGAAGAAGAAGAAGAAGAAGAAGAAGAAGAAGAAGAAGAAGAAGAAGAAGAAGAAGAAGAAGAAGAAGAAGAAGAAGAAGAAGAAGTTATACAATTATGTCACAAAATCTCAAAAAAAGAAATATACCTGATAGTGTCATATATCGCTTTACTATTTTCGCATTTATACTTACACCGCTTTCATGTTTATGCTCTCGCCAGTACATAACTCTATATTGGTCTGAGTACATTTCCTCTGCTCCTAGTCCATCACGTTTCACTTAATTCATGAACATCTACATTCACTCTTTCCATTTAACTACTGATATTGTCCACTTCACCAGCTGGAACGAGTCTTCTTACAGTCCACGTTCCAATAACAAAAGCATTAACTTCTTGTTTTGCCTACAGCAGCAGGTGGATGACAAGTATGGCAGCACCTGAATCCCACACTGTTCCCTTCCCTACCAGGGCAAGCCTGTCCCTAAACTCCCCCTAACGTTGTTCGCTTTAAATAAATTAGCCTGTTCAGACATGATGTACTTTACATAACATCTCACAGGAGGTTGCTAATTTCTGTCTGAGGTCAATGCCCTCACGGAACCAGTCTGCCAATGGCGCTTGCACGGAAGCAATTACACGCCAAATAAAATCGCTTATCGTGGAGCCGCGGTGACACAGAAATCGCGCTGACATAGTCGTTTGCCTGTCAAGACAGGGGTTCCTGTTCAATCCCCAGCAGGGGCTGGGTTATTTGACCCCACCAGTTCGGCTTTGTGGTGGACCCAGCCTCAGAAACATTGGTACCAGATAATTCTCTAAATCTTCTCCAGATTGTCTGAGAAAGAAAGGCGACGAGGGAGGGAATTGGTCATCTCATCTTATATGTTATGACAAAATATATGTGAAGGTCTAACACTTGGCACCGAAACGGAAGTATCAGCTTTGCGATAACCTTTACCTTTACACAGAAATGTAACTATGACGCAAAAAAGGAGTCATGACTTTAAAATAATTATGTACAAATGTGAACCTTCATCTGCCGATGAAGGCGAATGGAAAGAATATCGCGCCAGGTGGAAAGAATATCGCGCCAGGAGGAGAACACAAACACAGAAGTGTTATCATAGCTAACATTCTTCTTCTTTTTCCTTTTCCTCGTGTGCAATCGTATCAGCATGTTTTGTCTCTGATAAAAGCTGTAGTTAATTTCACGTTAATGACACTGCCGTGCAGGTTGTGGGTGGTGTGGAGTTGGGTGTCGCCATGTTGGTTTACCTTCACTGCAGTCAGCGGGACTGAACTGTAGGTGGGCCAGGACGTCATGGGGATACTCACTCACTCACTGACTCATTCACTCACTCACTCACTCACTCACGCACTCACTCACGCACTCACTCACTCACGCACGCACTCACTCACAACTAAACTAAACTAAACCAACCAATGAAACTAAACTAAACTAACTATATACCTACCTACCGACGACCGACCGACCGACCGACCGACCTACCTACCTAACTAACCAGCTAACTCTCTCTCTCTCTCTCTCTCTCTCTCTCTCTCTCTCGCTCAGAAGGACAAACACACAGAGAGGCGAGAGAGATGAGAGAGAGAGAGAGAGAGAGACGAGATGAAGACGTAGAGAGAGAGAGAGAGAGAGAGAGAGAGAGAGAGAGAGAGAGAGAGGAACCTATCTTGAACTTGTGATACAGACGGCATTTCAACAACAACATGAGAACGAAAACACATGAAAGAATGAAACCAATATCAGGCATTTCAGCTACTTCGACAATTAAAATGACGATCTATATTTATAAACCAGACCGCCCCATTGGGTGGGTTATGTGGCCAGTATGCCTCCGCCCGTCTTTACTTCCTCAAACATATTCTAGCACCCGTGTTGGGCCTGGTCGACCTGAGAGCTCAAGTCGGTTTTAAAGAAGAAATCTCCACTTCAAGAGGGATTGGAACACACGACCATCAGACCGGCAGACAAACGGGATAGTTACTAAGCTACGGCGGATCCAATGTACAGACCAATCTGCACGCAAGAGGTGATGTGGACAATAACACGCGGCCGCCTTCACTTCCCGAGCTATTTCGTGATACCTATTTTACGCTGAGTCCACCTGCCAATACAAGTCAGTTTTAAAATCCGCCTCGATGCCAATGCGAACCCTTGACTACCGCATGCCGGCAACCACCAGGCCGGTAGGCAAGCGTCTAGCCCAGTGGTTCTCAACCGGTGGGGAATCTACCCCCCCCCCCCCTTTCCAGGCGAGAATTTTAGGGTTTCCATGGGGGTGGGGGGAAATTAAGATTAAATCAAGATCACGTTAATACAAGAGCTGATTACTTTATGTTTTTCCCTCCATACTATACGGTTCTGTACTTCTCGCCTGTAGGGTGGTAAATATAATAAATTAGAATGAGGACAGGTTTCGCTAGGGGTATTCAGTATGAATGGGGTCTAAAACCCAAACACGCCCTCTATAGGAATGAATATATTGGCTCGTAACCCCCAAGTATTGAACAAGGCAGAAAAGGGTGCAAGTTCAACACTAACATAGAAGAAATGTTTCCCATAGAAGGCTGGGAGATCCGGGAAGTTCTACCACAGACACCCGAGTACTAATCACTCTACCCAGAGGGTGTGTCCATGTGTAAGTGCCCCGCCCCACATTTAATCTCCCACATATATATATAAACAATGACAAGTATCCACTGTCATGCACATCCACAGTATTATACAACAGAGGGACAACAACCAATGTTAGACGCAACAACTGGATTACATGACAGAGGAAAACAGCCACTGTTAGACAAAACAGTACAATGACTCACTGTATCACATAACAGTAAACATCAATTTTGGAACACCAGGTTAACAATGAAGTAACTTCAAGGCTTTGTTAAACCAAACAAACAAACAATTGTATTGTGGAAACATTTGGGGTCTGGAAAACCCTGTTGGCTACAATATGGTGACATGGACATGAAAAATTGTCATATTTCAGACAATGCACACAAAGTCTACAACCAAACAGAAGTCCCCAAAAATATTTCCCCAAAAAAGGTTCACATCAAATACATGTGTCAAACACAAAACAAAGTAAATAATCCATACAAAGAAATAGATAAAGAAAATCTATCTAATCTGTCTCTAGAAATATCCTAGGGGTCTGATGATGACTCCCTCTCCTTCAATATCCACTAGAAAAAGTCTGGCCATAATCACACTCTCTATAATCCAGGAAAACAGCTGCTTTGCATATATCCACCTATTCAGAAAATTGGGGATTGCACACACACACACACAGAACTTTCACTTCTGGATCATATATCCATCGCGAAAAACATGTAGGAGTAATCCATATGAATCCAATGTGGATATACTGTAATCTCTCAAGTCACAGTTGCTAAGTCCTGGGCTAGGAGCGTTCCAGGGTGATATAACAGACAGGTATAAATAAGTCTGAAGCATTCTGGCGTGGCATGACACACAGGAGTCCATGTGATTGATTCGATCAGGATCAGGCACAAACACTTTCAGCATCTCTTTGGATGAGGAGTGACATCACATAATCCATTAGAATTTCCTGACAGAACTAACTTGAATTGGGCATGAATATTCCAGCCCTTTTCTCTGGGTTAAGATGTAGGTTATTCTTTCTTCAGTTGAATATACGACTTGATTGACGGGAGTTGGTAATGTGCTTGATTATCCATGTCTGGGATATGATGGATGAGAAGATTCAAAGGAAGCTGGGAGTTCACACAATCAGTTGGTAAATCCATACTGGTAAATGATGGTGAATTCCAGACTATCCATGAGCCTCTGGAATATGACAGTTGAACGTGGACTCAGGCGGTGACTTTTAGAAGAGGTTATACTCTGTATCCATCTAGGCCAGGCATGCCTCATGTCTTTGCAGACATTGCAACAATTAACACCGTCTGTAAGTTCCCAGAGGTAGGGAATCCACTTCAGCATATTTAAAATCCGTTAAGTATCCAGGCATTGACATTCAGGTTCAGGGTGAGTAGCAGTAACCCGCACTCATTGTAGAATATTAGAGGAGGCTGATATCCCAGTTTCCTGCCTCTAAATCCAAACAAGTTGACCATAACTTCAGTTCCAAGCATGGTGACTAGTGCCAATACTCCACCGCCATCTCTAGCGCCTAAAACGCAGAGAATAAGTGGGCTTTAAATTAACCCATTAACAATGGGTCACCCGCTAACATTGGAGAAACATGGCGATTGACCAGACCGCTTTGTCTACCAAGCCTTTGTCTAGATTCAGCCTGTGTTTCCGGGGCGCGGTTAATCAATTGTCTTAAAACGAAACGAAATTTCGTTTCATTAATTCTCCCGTCGGGCTTTTTAATAGCCTCTACTCTTCAGATAGCGTGTCCTAGCAACGTCTGCTGGAAAAGACTGCGAGATGATGACATATATGTCACAAGTCTCCCACCTAGACAGGTCTATCCCATAGGAAGAGCTGCTACATTCATCCACAGTCTTCCACCTTCTTAATCTGATGCATTTGGTCTTCCAGGTCCTCCAATTATGCTTTACATTTAATCACTATTGTAGAATAATCTCTCCGTGCCACATTCATGTTTCTACTTGCCAAGACAACTGGACATAACATTGAAGATTCATCTAGCTTCGCTTGAAGAAGTGTAACTCTCTCCACTGTTGTCAGCATTCCCTTGAAATATGAGGGGACGTTGAGATCTCTATATGAGGTATTGGTTCCACTGCAATCGAACCAATTTCTCGACGTTTGAACGAAGATATAAAGCTTCGACAACGGTTTCATTAGCAATAAGAATATCATCCTTAAAATATGCTAACAGCAGGATCTCCTCCTTCAAATCAGTCATAGTGGCATACTGAACTGGGTAAGTATAACTAGCACAGGTGTAGGTTCATTTGCTTTGAGGCCAAATCTACGAAAAGTCCTGGCTCGTTTATAAGTCCATCCGCACTTTATACTGACTAGAATGAGTTACCGGCATTTATTCTCTCCCCTCCAACACGTATACGTTGCTTTCCTGGTGAAAATAGCGAGCAATTCTGCGTCGATTGTCGTAGATTGATCGTCATCTGCCTCCAAATATGTTGTAGACAATTTCCACCCAAGCACCGTTAAGTAGATGTAATAACATTGCACATAGCTGTATCACCATCCACATTATATTCAGTTCATAGATAAATTTAAAGCCGTAGGTGGTCCCTGTAATAGTCATCCGAACAACCGAGTTGTCGGTACACTCCCAGTTTACTGATGGGTTACCTTACTTGTAAGCAATGAAAGCCACAGGTATAAATATATCCCTCTATTCTGGTGTTTCCTGAGTTAACTTCCTCAAGATAAAAAAATCAGGGCACCTTTAAGTTTCTCTCCAGGTCTGTTCGTAACCGATCAATACGGAGAACAATGAATCTGTTGAAACTGGAAGAGTTTGAAAGCTTTTCCTTCTGAACTGAAATATATTACTAGTTAGACTCCCTAGAAGAAATACTAAACTAGTAAAAAGTCAAGCAACTCTCTCAGCCAATGGCTTCCAAGTGCTTGAAAAGTATAGTCCTTGCTATAGCCCAATCTAGCATGGTCTATGAATAAAAATAAGAATAAGGCGTCCTACTCTTCATCTGTCGAGAGGTACGTCAACAACAACCATAATTTAATAGTTGTATAAATTGGGCTATCTCCTAGAGCACCAAAATAGTTTGATGTTTTGGAGAAAAATCCTGACTTTAAGAACATAATGTGACAACTAGCAAGCTGTCCCTAGTCTTTCAAGTCAGTACAAGCAACATGCAAAATGGGAGCTAAGGCTGCCCGAGCCTGTTACTAATTCTCTGATGAGAATAAAATTGGGAATGTCGCAGATGAGGACCAATTCCTGTTTTCTGACATCAAAAATTTGAGATACTTACAGGTTTCTTCCGGTAGCTCTTAACTTGCTATGACATCCCAATAAAAAATAACAGGGTAAATTTACGGTCGAAACCATATCCTTCGTTCGCCAGTCACACAACGACGTATGCTTCTCTGTCACTGGTAATGCCAGAGGGACTAGCTTGTAAAACGGGCCCTGTAATTCAATTGCTTTCACTCACATAGTAAATGGATCCTTGTTCACTACAGAGTTACAACAACCGAATAATAAAATTGACCAGTGCCATTTCTGACACATGGACAATAACAGATCTGTTACGAATACCAGACCCTTAAACTGAAAGCGTTGAATAGGCGTCTTTATGTCCTTATATGAATCATTAGTGTCAATCTATCTACTTTCAGTGTTTCCGAACATGTTATGCATATGGGGTGGAATATAAAAATCCATTGTTTCCCGCTTGGCGGCTACGAATACTGCAATTTAAACAATATTCATACTCCTTCCATTATACATGTCGGATAAAATTGCAGGTGGAGTATTGGCCCTAACATTAAGTCAACTTAATTGGTTATTGTTATTTTCCCCTGATGTTCTAAAATCTCATTTATGCATGTAGTGTCCCACTTAAATAAAGATATCTTTACTGAATTCTTTAAAAAAAAATTTTGGGGTGCTATATCCTATCTGTCTCAGCCATTAAAAATTTTTTTGGATTTCTCTGTTGCTTTGGGTAAGTTTCAATAGTACATGACCCCAACAAACAGAGCATGCAGAAAATAAAATGGCAATATATGACAACATAGTTAAACAGCACAGGATTTATATGTGGGTCTATGCAAAAATGAGGACATATAGTACAGTAATATATTTATCATACTACCAAAATATACTAATCAAGAACATCCCAGAGTAACAATAACATCTAACATCAACATCACACAAAATCAATCAAGAATTCCTGACATCCTACTCTCTCTCTCTCTCTCTCTCTCTCTCTCTCTCTCTCTCTCTCTCTCTCTCTCTCTCTCTCTCTCTCTCTCTCAGTAGGCAGATCCCTTGCAGAACGCCGCTCTCATTGCGGCGCGTGGAAAAGCCTCTCGGCCTCTTGCCTTTTTACCTGCCTCGTGCATCCTCATGCGCAATGTCCTGTAATCTTCCCCTTCTACCAGAAGCCAGGCCTCCTATCACCGTTCCGTTCTTCCGCAGCCACTGTCACGTTTACTATGGCCACAGGATTTCAGTTGCTGAGACATGACACTGTTTATGAGACAGTTGTCTTCGATTCTCATACCTTGTAGAATTTCTGTACTGTCCTTCTTCTTGGTCCGCGACATTTTAAGACCCTTTCTGTAACATATAAGCTCAGGCGCCCTCCGTTTTCTTCATTGGTAATTGTGAAACTGTCCATGACTCGCATCCACATGTTGCCATAGGAAAGATGCATGTCCTCAAAAACTTTATTTTAACTTGTTTGTTGCTCTTTTAATTGTGTATAATGTCCTACTTTCATTAGCATCTTCCAGCCAAACGTTAGTTACTCTGGCAGTCCAAGGTATTCGCATCATCCCCAAAAGAAACCACATCTGTGCTGCTTTCAAGCTCTTCCTAATTTGTTCGTTTACATAAATTGCCTAAACGAAGAGTGTAAAGAACAAAACATGACACGTGGTGTCAGTAAAATAAAGGTAATGTTGACTATAACTCAAGAAGAAAACCAGTAAAGATTAATCTAAAGGAACACCCCCTGAAACAAGTAAAGAGATTCAAATGTTTAGGGAGTATAATATCATCAAATGGCAAATCAGAGTGCGAGATCGAAAAGATATGCAAAAAGGCAATCTAACTCATTGGACAAATGGCACTACTAAAGAATATAAAATAACACAAAGTAATGCAGCTTTACATAACAGAATTACGACACATACAGGACGTTGCGGCGACTAGCCTTCATCAGCAAACAAATACATACACAAAACACAACATATAGTCACGGAGAATACCCACCGGTGTCTACTTTAAGGCGTAACATCGGGATGAGAAGAATAAAAAGATGAAAGAATGAAAGCAATGAAGAAAAATGAAAATCTGAAGAAACAAAATGTCCCTACTTACCTCAGAATCCTAAGCTGTGTATTGCAATACAGATTTCATTAGAAAACAGCAAGTTAAATGGTTTGGCCATATAACTAGGCTACCAACTAACAGTATACCACAACAAGCAATGATGTACAGAACAAACGGAACCAGAAGAAGAGGCCGACCACGTACACGATGTACAGAGGAAATAACAGAATCCATGGCTGTCACGATATATGAAGTCCATACACGGTCACTCTCCCGCTGCTTATGCTTCACCTCGACACCGCAAGGTACAAGAGGAACAAGATAAGATGATGATGAGACAGACATTCCAAGATTCACTGGCATAGTTTAGTTTAGTCGTTGGATCAACATCATGGCACACGGTTTACCCCATAAGTGCTCCGTTTTCCTCCTAACTCAAACCTGAGTCTGGAGAAACTCAGCTCGATGCACGAAGTCCGTTGCATCGGCGAGGATCCTAATATACTTGGGTAGATTTTTAACTCGAAATTAGCCGTTAGGCTACTCTTTTTCGATTTCCAACTGCCATGGGATTTTTTACGTGCGCAACAATACACACGGGCGTCCGATCTCACTACCCAGAGACCAGGGGAAATTTTATTACTGGAAGTCCAGGTGGATTTTTAAAATAAATCCCGGTCCTCACCGGGGCATGAACCTGGGACCTCCAGCACTCGAGGCGGACACCATACCTCGAGACTACTCAGCCCCCCCCCCCTCCCCCTTTTCACTGGCATACAACAGAGCAGGTATCATACACCATTTCAACACTACCGCCCTGATCTTTAAGGAACATGATTTATTACATAAGATACGTTTCATCTTCTGACATGCATCAATCAATATGTGTGTATTTATAACTCAGAGAGCATCGAACCGCTAGAACACACACTTGTAGTAGTGTGCAAGTGTACTACAGCTGTAACACGGACATGTGCCACGGAAGCTGTGTCAAGAGGCATAGCCAGCAGACGTATAGTTACCGATTTGCAATAATCAACCCAACACCCACGCCATGACACGCACGCCTGCATGTGACCCAATTTACTGGCGGCTAAAATTAGACTCCGTGCAGTCGACCATTTTACCCCCAGGCTGTTCCGTGGCACAGATGTGTGGTTAAACAAATAGGCTTAGGGCTGGGCCGTCTAGAAGCAATGTAGGCCTTCATCAAGGCAACGCACTGGGTCCCCACCAACTCATCAACGGCAACGCAAAATGTACATCAACATTATCAAGTGCCCTGCCAGCTGGCGTAGGTGGTCATGTCTCTCCACATAGCTCGGTCTTTGGTGTTCTGGATCACCTCTGCTGATGATATCCTCTATGCCACCGTTTCAACCCATCAAGCAACATTTCTCTTGATCGGCATTTGACTCTTTCCCTTTGATCTTTCCAGTTGTAACGATGTTCTTCAATTCATTTCTTCTCATCACATGATCAAAGAAAGCTGGCCGTCTCTTCCTTATTGTTGTATATGATATTCTAGTTTCATTAGCCTTTTTCAGATTGTCGTTCACTGCCTCTAATGTGTGATTAGTCATGAAGTTTTGGAAAGATAATGACAATGTGGTGGTTTCCCCTTGCCTTCCACATCCAAATGGTGGTCTTTTACCTCTGCCTTTGGCAGCCATTTCCGACTGCCAGGACAAGTCAGTGTCCTGTTCTGCTCAGCTGCAGATTTGTCCACTTATCCCGGTGAATACTCGTTCCCCAGGGCTGCGTTTTCCCACATCGTGGTGTGTTTCCCACCCTCTACCACTGGGAGGCAGCTGTGATTCTCATCTCACTTTTAGGGGCAAAATGTACTCGTATATTAAATTAAGCATCTAGAATTCTAGATCTACCGGTGCTGTCAACCAAATAAATAGGGGTGAAGGTCAGCACTCGCTCTTAAACATCCGGTGTGCTGATGCCAGGGTAGCGGGTTCAACCGCAACACGGGTCAGATGGACTAAAATTATCACTTTTCGTCCTCGATTTTGGGACGTAAATTACAAGTACCTCTGAAGTAGGAATGGGATCGCCTGAAGACGAGTGCACCGGTAATACGGCAAGCTAATTCACATGCAACAATCAGTCCAGTGCACTGCACATGGACGGACTACCCTTGAGATCAAAGTGAGCGGAGAAAAATAAATTCTGGGAATCCGATAAAAACAGAAATAAGAGGAGGAACCATTATCTTCCAGAGCACGCAATATTTAAGACAATGGCCACGTGATAGACAAAGAGGCTTTCCGTGTTGACAACGGAAGTTAAAATCGAGAGGACTGACTTCATTGCACCGGGTTCTATCCCATATGGCTCGGTCTCTTTCCGCAGAATTTCCACACTACCGCTTCGCTCTGCAGCTCCAGGGATGACCCACCGTAGTCTCCCTGAAAACTGCACCCAAGAACAGACAATATAATCGAACCCACAACCTTCGGACTGTGAGACACGCGGCTAAAGCTAAACTCCCTCCGCCACGGAGAAACCGTAGCTTCCGTGTAATGACTAATACCCATAAGTAAAGGTTCATGAAATTAGCAGAGGCGCTTACCATTCACGCGTGATAACCGTTATTCTCATCATCTCATCATGGTCCTCTTGTACCTTGCGGTGTCGATGGTGAAGTATAAACTTCGTGAGAGTGCCCGATTGTGGGCTTCATATATCAATATTCTCATGGATTCTGCTATTCCATCCGTCCAACGTTTACGTGGTCGGCCTCTTCCTCTGTTTCCATCTGGTCTGTACATCATTGCTTGTTGTGGTATGCTGTTGACTGGTTACCTACTTGCATGGCCAAATAACCGCTATTATGCAAGCAAAAAGACGCGGTGGTCTCTTTGAAGCAACAGTGGTAACACCGACAGTGAAACAACAAATGACAGTGGTGTATAATTTAGCTATACGGATTAATGAGTGGTGTATAATTTAGCTATACGGATTAATGAAGCTGCACTCATAACATTTGCATGTCCCTTATAGGACACCGCAATAAACGCCGGCATGCTTTAGTTGTTGGTCATTTTATAGACAATTATTTTACGTTCAGTAGTTTGCGGTGGCTTTCCGACCGACAGATGCTCATATCACTGTGAAAATCAACGCAAAACCGTCGGTCTCCTTTTCGATTAGGACTGACTCCGAATCCGATATGTCGGGATTGTGAAACTGTTCGCTGCCCCTGACGACATACGCCGAACAAAGAGACTGTTTGGTGAAGACAAGGGACACAATCAAATGAACAAGTATTATAAAAGTGAATTATCATTAAATGGGCATCGAAATTGCGGAAGATACACGAACCAAAACAAATAACACAATGACCCTAGTTTGGAGACATATCGTCCTTCTGTTCAAATGGGAGGTAACATTTAGCAATATATTATCCTTTGGCACTTTTATTATGTTTTTTGTTTTTTGGCATATCCTATTTACATGACATCGCTGCCAACACCAGCATTTTACTGCTGTTGTTGATGTTTTGGCAAGTTTTACGTTCAGTAGTAAACCACTGATTTCTGAACGACTGGCTCTCAGAGAAACGCGGTCTGCTGTCACATCGGTGGCAGCTATGTTTCGAACGCGGGTAAGCGCGCCTTACTAATCGCGTCCGTAAAACCTTAGCCACGGAGACGGCCCTTTGGCCAAATCAGTTAATATATAAACAACAATTTATGTTGCGTGCAATTGGCAAGATACAGAGAAATATGCCCGCCAATAAATTGTGCAATGTATTCTGTGTGTCTGCAGTAGTCAAATGCACACAGGGAAGACGCTGATTTAAGTATGAATTGAGTTAGAATATTGTTATCGATTACATGTTCATACCGACCTTACCACAGAAGCACCGCACACACGTTAACAATCCCTCGGTAATACTCCCGTATCCACAACATAGTAATATAGTGCTTGTGAAATCTCTCTCTCTCTCTCTCTCTCTCTCTCTCTCTCTCTCTCTCTCTCTCTCTCTCTCTCTCTCTCTCTCTCTCTCTCTCTCTCTCTCTCTCTCTCGGTAGCCTCATACGATCCACACATAAATTAAATACACAACACACAACTGGTCTGTCCGCTGACAAGTAAGGTCTAACTGGCAGCTGTGAGTGAGACAAGGCTGATCTATCTGTTCATGTTCATGTATTCATGTATTCATACTTTTATTCATGCATTGAATGATTTGTTTATTTGTGTATTTATTTACCCATGTCTGTACTATTATTATGTGTATTAATGCACTGACCGATTTCTTAAATTAATGTTGGAGGTCGCCATGGCCGAATGCATAACAACGCGTGTTTTTAAACATCCGGTGTGCTGATGCCGAGGTAAGGGTTTCTTCTTCTTCTGCGTTCATCCGGAGTTGTTTTTTTCGGACGTGATTGCGTTGTGCCTGTTTACAGCAGAGCTGCGTTCTTGCGCCGTTAGGCCGACACATACGACTTCTGCGGGCATTTGTTGACCGGGTTAACCTTCCCGGGGAGGTAAGGGTTTCAACCCCTACACTGGACAGTTGGACTAAAATATCGGCTTTTCGTCCTTGACTTGGGTGTAAATTGCAAGTATCTCTGAAGTCGGAGAGGGTTCGCCTGATAGCGAGGGACACTGGTAACAGGGACAGCTAATCCACGCGAAATATCAGTCCTGTGCACTAGAACAGTGTCTCCCAAAGTGGTGGTCCACGGACCGGTGCCGGTCCGCGAGCCCTTCTTTGCCGGTCTGCAACGTGAGTTAAAAAAAAGTAAGAAACAAGTTAAATATTTTCTCCTTTGAGGACTGTTTAGAACTTTTTAAAAACAAGATTGTCCTTTTCTCAAAACATGATATCGGCACCGTTTTTATGGTGACTTAATTTTAAAATAAATTGAGCCTGCGGCCGTATAGCCCAAGGAGTTTTTATGTTTAAGGAGAAGCGAATCATTGGTTCAATGGGAAAGTTAAAAATAGTAACCAACTGAGACCGACAGTAAAAGCCGGTCCGGTCGACGACATTTGTTTGTTGAGGACGTGCGTGTCTTTTGTTTCCTGTGTGACGAAAAGTGAGAAAGATGCACGTTATAATTTGCTGATTGTCATAAGATACAGAACATACGTGATTTTCGTTGTACGATTATAATGCGTTTTGCCATCGTCTAAGCGAGAGAAGTATTTTTCATTACAGCTGGACGAAAGCACGGACGTTGCCAACTTAGCGATTCTGATGGTGCATGTGAGATATCGATACAAAGACAACTTGAAAGAAGAGTATTTCTTCTTTGTCAATGAGCATTATTGAAACAGTATGGAAATTTGTTCTCCTTTGCGGGTAGCGATGTCTACAATCAAGCCACGATTTGATAAGCTTGTACATAACAAACAGGCCCACCCCTCGCATTAAATAGTTACTGTTAGCAGCTGATAATTAAATCATTTTTATTATAACATACTGTAATTTAGTCAGCTTGTTTAAAATCTGATTTGGTATCGTTTTCCAAGATATATTTTAGTTTTATTTTATATTGGTGTTCATTACTGTCGGTGCATACGAGTATATACACCTTTACAAGAAGGCCTAAATGTAGTTCTGACATTTAAAAATCTTTTGATTTGTAAATCTCTACAGTAAAATTTTTACTCATGAAAATGGGACCGCCATTAAATAAATCACCGTCATCCAATAATATTATGGACCAGTATTGATCTTTCTTCGGTCATGTGATGAGAAGAGAGGCATTGGAGAACATCGTGACAACTGGAAAGATCGAGGGGAAGAGAGGCAGAGGCAGACCAAGAGAAATGATGCTGGGTGGATTGAGACGGTGGACATGAAGAAATATCAGCAGCAGAGTTGATCCCAGACCGCCAACGACCGAGTTCTGTGCAGAGCTATGAACGCATACGCTAGCTGGCAGGGCACTTGATGATGATGATGATTTAGCGTACCGGGACAACACGCACAGTTCCGTTAAATCTTATATTTATATTAAAATGCATATTGAGGTCATATAAATTCCAGATTACAAGAAGAATTTTTTTTTTTTTTAAACGACACCGGTCCCTGGTGCAAAAGGAAAACTTTATGTCGGTCGCGAAAGTGAAAAGTTTGGGAAGCACTGCACTAGAAGCAGTAGTAGCTCGGATATTGACTACGCTTGAGTTCAAAGCGAGTGAACTCCAAATAAAAATGTGCCCGCAAAGAAGGACTTCGCCACAACATGTAGTTGTTATTGTGTCTGCTTAGGTCCGCATTACTGTTACATATGCAACCCGGACAAGGTCGTCACGTGACGGATAATGTCGTTGCGGTCTGTCGTGTTGGAAACTCTTGACCACGGCATAATGAGATGGAGTGGCAGGTGTCCTTTCTCGATGACTTTCTTCCTATTTAATGTTTAGAACGTTCTAGAAATTATCCAGTTTCATTTATATAAGATGGGTCGAACTCAGAACCGAACTGGCCGGTTAGGGGGGGGGGGGATATTGGCACCAATAGCGCTTAAATCTGGACCATAGGTTTTCTTCTTCTTCTTCGTTCATCCGGAGTTTTTTTTTCCGGATGTGATTGCGTTGTGCCTGTTTACAGCAAAGCTGCGTTCTTGCGCCGTTAGGCCGACACATCCGACTTCTGCGGGCATTTGTTGACCGGGTTAACCTTCCCGGGGGACCATAGGTTTGACAGACTGACATTTAAAAAATAAAAAAAAACTGCCATTTACTGCCAATATAGTACCTTGCGGTGTATGGCAGGAGATCTTGAGCCCGGGGAATTAAGGACGCCTGGCTAGTGCAGTCGCTGCGAACTGTGCAAGTCGGAGTTTTCTTTTTGTCCCCGACAGAAACAAAACTCCACACCTTACCGAGGATTCGAACCCGGGTCTCCCGAAGGAGAATCTGACAATCTAGCCACTCGACCAGCCGCTCCTGGCCGTGATCGTATAGTGGCTTGACTGACAATAGCACTTCTAATTATGCCACCGACCGCGGTTTCTAGCTTGGAAATAACGGTTCAACATACCACACACACGCATACACAATACATGCAAGGATTAAATAAGAAAAATTTAATTCCCAGGTCTTAACCGACAGCTGTAAGACGAGAGCACAAAGTAATCAGCTAATAGGGGACACGATTAAAAAAAAAATTACACCAGGAAGATGTAATGCTTCAGATAAGTCTAAGACATCAATCCGTCTAAACCACCACTCGATATCCCTAATCACGCCGATCCGATCCAATATTTAAAAAGTAAAAAACAAATTCTACCTCGTTCAACCTGAATTCTTAGCTTTGGTTATAACTGGTGTGGTTCCGAAAAGAGGATTTTAGCATAGTATAAGAAATGCAATACATCACGCCAAAGAAACAAGCTTATTTATACTCTCGACCTGCGCAACATCAACGTAACGTCTTCCAGACAGACATACGCACGCAGACAGAACATCTACCCGCACAGTGGGACAAACACATACCTAGCAACCCTACCCGCACAGGGGGGGGGGGGGACATAAAAACACAGACCTGAAAGCCCTGCCCACACCTGTCTGCCAAAGACGACCCCACAACGCGTAGATCTGTCCCTGACAACGAACTACTCACCGTGACTATCAATCATCTTGCGGCAATCGTCAAGAGAAAAAGAAATCAGGGCGAGTTCAAGGCCAAAAGTACAGTCTCCAATACAGGACGAGCCGATATCGGCACGGCGGTACACACTCGCTAGAAGCAACTGTGTTATGCACGCAGTATTTGCCAGAAACCGTTAAATCCACAGTCACTTGTCAAAGGATAACCAACCGTTCTTACGAGATGAAAGCTTAAAGAGTATAGAGCTCCTGGCAAGAGCAGGCTAGCATAAAGTTACCAGTAGGTCACATAGCATCTCCTGGCTGTCTCCAGCATCGGGGGCGACGGCGTTCAGTGTCACAGGCAGGCAGACAACTAAATATATGCCGGCCACGCCGTCTGGGCCACTCCTACTGCTGCCGGAACTTCTGTACACGAGGAACCCGTTAACTTGCCGAGAAATAGTGGTGCTTTCCGGGTTCGCCGCAAGTCCTTTAAATCAATCACAAGCTTTTATGGGATGTCTATGATTTACTATGGGATGTCTGTGATTTACTATGGGATGTCTTTACTATGGGATGCTGTGATTTACTAGGTAATTCTGCGTTCAGTGCTTGCTTGCTTGCTTGTGTTCGTTGGCTTGAGCTCCAACGCGAAGTCCTGTATGTCGGATGAAGGCATCCTGTTGTCCAACACCAGTGTGATGTCATACAGGACCTGAGGTTTGCGTGAGTATCCGTCGTCCCATGTCTGGCTTATTGGTGTGCAGACTGGTGTTTCCTCGCCGTACAGGCAGACACTCTCCGACTTCGGAGGAATCGGCGATCCTACTGACTTTAGCCAGGACCCCGAAGGGACCTATTTCCCAGGACGCGCGACGAGGACGTATCAATAGGTCTTGGCCAGTATATAACTCGGCCCTGGTGCCTTGGAAACACCTCTGCGTCCCATTGCGTTCAGTATTTTGCCACTGATTTCTGAAGACTCCTTTGTACCACTGACATCAACTTGGTATGTCTGGGAATTGTGAAACTGCGTTTAACTATCCCGCAAGTCACTGTCGCCGCGGTGCTAATCTGAAA
This sequence comes from Cepaea nemoralis, assembly GCA_014155875.1. Lineage (NCBI taxonomy): Eukaryota > Metazoa > Mollusca > Gastropoda > Stylommatophora > Helicidae > Cepaea > Cepaea nemoralis. Next base: position 87,137 of record JACEFZ010005101.1, read on the forward strand.
TTCGTCAGTGGCAGCCGTGGCTGATAGGTTACGGTGCCTGCCTCAGGCTCAGAATGTACCAGGTTTAATCCCAGCACAAGGCTGGGATTTACAGGACATCAAAAATAATTGGTATCTAACGATACTTACCTTCTATCTCTTGGGTAGTGAGATTTTCTCGGATCAGGGCGAAAAACTGGCAGCAGGGTAACAGGCGGCCAAATGTGCAGTTGTGCATGTTAAAAATCGCATGGTAGTTGAAAATCGCAAAGAGCAGGTTGAAAAGCCACCGCCATGGCAACATTCTTTTTGTGAGATAAGAAATTCCTCCAAACGAATAGATAGGAGTTCGTTACTTTGAATGTAATCTGTCCACAGAATGCAAACACTACATAAATGCATGACGCCGTCGTACACAGTGACCTCTAAGGTGCGACCCTCAAATCGACAGAGAAGAAGAGGAGGAGGAGAAGGAGAAAGAGGAGGAGAAGGAGAAGGAGGAAGAAGAAGAAGAAGAAGAAGAAGATGATGATGATGATGACGATGATGATGATGGTGATGGTGGTGATGATGATGATGATGGTGATGATGAAGAAGAAGAAGAAGAAGAAGAAGAAGAAGAAGTTTGGTCAGAATCAGGATGACTATAAAGTGTGTCATCCCAATTGAAACCACATCTCCTGTGGTCCTGTAAATGGTCACTTTCTACCGAGGGCGTGAAGTGTTTAGGTATTTACACATACAATCTTATGGTAGATTGAGATGCGGTGACCACATCGATTTTTCACATATTTTTTCCTCCCAGAGAATCCCCTCATACCCATGATGAACTGACTATCTGAATGATTAACTGATTGACAGACTGATTCACATATTGATGTATGTGCAAGATTTACTTCATCTAAGCAGATCCCATTCTGGGCAACAGTACCCATCTTCCAATAGTTAAGTTTTATTTTCTAATAAGTTTGCCAGAGCAGACGTCTTACGGTCTACACTGTGCGATTTACTACTACCGTCACCACCCCCCCCCCCCCCCCCCAAAAAAAAAAACAATTTCGTCCGTATCCGAAAGGCCAGATATCCGTTGTCACTACCCAAGAGACCAGTGAGGGATGATATAATTAGTGTTTCTTGGAACAATTCCCAGCACTATGCTGAGATGGAATCCGTACCTTCCGAGGTTGAGGCAGACAGCGTAACTTCGCAGCCGGATCCTCTGTGGCAATTCATAGCCTCCACTCCAACCCTACACTCACATCTGAAAGATTCGTAAGTCGAAGTAGTCTCCCACTCCAACTTTACACTCGCATCTCAAAGATTTGTATGTCGAAGTATGCCTCCACTCTAACCCTACACTCATATTTCAAAGAATCGTAAGTCGAAGTATTCCCCCACTCCTATCCTACATTCGCAACTCAAAGATTCGTATGTCGAAGTATACATCCACTCCTACCCTACACTCACATCTCCGCCCGTCCAGCATTTAGCCAGCAACTTTAGTCACCCAACAGATTTTTCGTGGTATCCATTCCCGCGTATAGCAACTGTCACCGGGCGAACTCGCGCGCTGGGAGTGAACATTATTCCAGATGGCACGTGAGACGAAGCCCTGGGAACGAGGACAGGCGCTCACTTGCAGTTTCGTGTGTTGGCTGGCACTAGCAAGTGGGCGAGCAAATGGATTCACGAGACTTAAACACATGCCAAATGAGATGCATACAATGACAAGGCAGATAATGGCCTGATGCCTGCCTCGGTATTTTATTTACTGTTCCCTCTATACTTTACAGCTCTCTGCCATCACCTCACTTACGCGGGCATGTGCAGGTCTATAATTAACCTCAAATACTCCCAATTAACAACGTCGTAAGCTTCTGGCGCAGAAGCAAAAGTCAAACAAACGCAAAAATCGAGTCTCTCACAGGTCTTGGCCATTAATTTATTTCAGTGGGACAAGAACTGGGTCAATAATTACAACCGACTTGCTTGCTTAGTTTGTGCTTTAACCCATTTATATATAAATAACAGTTACTTTAACTCTCTATACCCAATATAGTTTTTGCCTCAGGTCTTAATTTGAAATTTATTTCTTTAAGCCATCCTGCGGTCGCTTTGAATACAAGCGGAGTTCATGCACAACTGAATTTTGCCTGTGGATTAGCTTTGCCTATTAACAATGTCCCTCGCCATCAGGCGAACCCTACTCCGACTCCAGGGGTACTTGTAATTTACGTACCCAAGTCAAGGACGAGAGGTCAACAATTTAGTCCAACTGTCCGGTGTAGGGATTGAACCGCTTACCTCGGCATCAGCACACCGGATGTTTAAGTACACGTGTTATTATCCATTCGGCCATGCTGACCTCCACTATAGGTCCTATCAAAGGTCCTTCTCATGGTCCAATCGGCACTTCATGGATAACTTGTCAGTTTCACGCCATCCGCCTTTACTTCCCAAGACACTTCCCGGTGATAATTTTAGGCTGGGTCCACCTGGGAGCTCAGATCAATTTTTAAAAAACAATTCGAATCCGCCCCGATAAGGATCGAACCCAGGACCATCGGGCCGGCAGGCGAGCGTTTAGTCACTACGCTAGAGTGACTCTGCTATTGATATCCTGATTGATTTACCCCGTTCTACCAGAGAGAGAGAGAGAGAGAGAGAGAGAGAGAGAGAGAGAGAGAGAGAGGGAGAGAGCACGTACTACATCCTTCTGAAAGAACAACATTATTATATTACAAATGTTACACTTGTTTATGTATCAAATTCCACCTGAGAAAGCACATACTTTCACTGCTTGTGAGATAATATAATTCTTATATTACATATATTACACTTGTTTCTGTACACCATTCTATCTGAGACAGTTAATACTTCACACTTCTAAAATAACATAATTAATATATTACAGTTGTTAAACATGTTACTCAATCCTATTCTATCAAAGAAAGCTCATAATTCATCCTCCTCGATTACATGCCAGTAGAAAGTGTAATTCAGCACAAAGCAATAGGTCTCAGCATTGATAGAAACCTAACCATTAATTCCCATGATCAAGCGCTTGCTAAACAAACAGCAAGACAAGTCTACCACCTCGCCACAATTACATGTTTCCTTGATGAAGACAAAAGGAAGATATGCTAATCCTCTCACATAAATGCACATTTGACTATTGCTCTCCATCCATCCGTCGGTCCGTCCGCCCGCCCGCCCGTCCACGACGGACGGACGGAAGGAAGGACGGACGGACGGAAGGACAGACAGACAGTGTAAGGGCAACACCGGTAATGAAAGCAGCATCATTCGCAAAAAACCCAGCTATGGGGCGGTTGAAAAGAAGTAGTTTTATCCACCAGGCGAAACGACTCTGCAGAGAAACCACCGATCTGCCCACAGTTGGTATCCCCCTGACAACTATTCCAAAGCGAACTCCATGGAAAGATGCACATAGACTATCATTACAAATCCAGACTAAAGTGCGAGGAATATTTGACAAGGAAGATCTGAACAATGTACAGCGCAGAACGGCCACTCTCAGCTTCCTTGATAACGAAGGACACTACTTTCGGAACTTAGCAGTCAGCATAAGGTCACCATGCAGTGGATATCATCCCACTGTGGAGTACCCGGAAACGACAGAGCTGATCAATTGGCTAAGGAAGGAGTAAAAGAAAAACGGCCTGATGTGCCTATTACATACCACCAAAAGAAAAGAATGATCGAATCAGTCAGAAGGCGACCAAAACCTGCTAAAGACGACTATCACGTCATGAATAGACCAGAACAAATCATTATTTTGCGCCTCAGAACAGGGCACAATAGATTACGCAACCACATGTATACAAAATTCAAGATTAGTGACTCAGCCATGTGCACATGTGGTTTGGCGTCGCAGACAGCAGAGCACACACCCCAAGACTGCCCAAACTACAACATACCCAGGCATACCTTCTGGCCTAGAGAGACAACAGTGGAAGATAAGCTCTATGGACCGCTGAGTGAGCTAAAAAAAAAAAAATACATAGATTAATACAAGAGACAACATTGCAGTTATAGATATATTTCAAGCGAGCGAAAGAAGAAGAAGAATTCGCAGAAACGTCTATCTCATCCTGCTGACAAAAGCGGGTTACCCGGCTTCAAGGAGTCGAACGCCAGACACACAGCGCTGTAAGTACAACAGCACTCTGTCAATATTGCCAGTAATTACAACGTTTCCTCACATATCGACCATTCTGCAGTCGATCTACATGAGAGCCTTCTGGTATTACTCGGGTAGCCCGGCACACGATCTGTCACAGTGATTCTCACGCATTGATCTATTATCTTTGGCCTCGCTCTCATTAATATTATCTTCATCATCTTCCTCTTCTTCCGTAGGGGTCTGGTCTATAGCACATAGCTAGTGATCAAGAACAATATTGTATAGAAAACGACTTATAACACTATATAGACGTCAACTGATAACACTCTATAGAAGACGACTATATAGACAAAACTGACAAAACTATATAGAAGACGACTGAAAACACTAAACAGAAGACGATTGATAACATTATATAGAATACTTACAGCACTATATATATTGGCACCTTGCCGTCTTGACAGACGATAGTTTGTGCTTTAAAAAGGCATAGTAACTTTTACCTATGGCGGTAGCGAATGTGACTGATAAGGCCAATTCGCGCTGTAAGACCAGGAATGGAGTTATTGCCTCTCCATAGCACAAAGCCTGGGCTAAAATATAGAGATCATGTGTTGCCCATGCAGCATGATCCATCTCTCTAGCTGTTTAGTTCACTCGAGAGGAAAGGTAACACCCCTACATCTGGAACAAGACAAGCTGCAGAAGCTGCCGGATCAGCAAAGCAATGCTCTAGCTGTCCGCCTGTCGGAGCTTCGATCCTAGACCAGTCGCCAACCAAGGCTTGGGGCCTGGTCTGCCCTGCCATGACATTTTGTCTTTAGCTTGCATTTCCTCGCACCAGGGTAAGGCTTGTACCCTCCCAATTGCGATCTTTCGCCCGAAGCCGTTGGCACAATGTGGGGTGTCGGGTTTGGTAAGCGCCGCCCAACGTTCGGAGCTAACAGAAAGCAGGTAGTACCGTCTACTGTTATACGGTAGCTCAGTCATATCTGACTAAGACCTGACACCCAGCACTATATCAATCAATCAATCATGTGCCATGCCGGAAAGCGTGGGCGGTCATGACTCGCCATTTCACTCGATCACCAGTGTCGTGGATCAGCTCAGTGTTCCTGTCTCGTCCATGCCATGTGGCCAAGCCATCCAGGTATTTTCCGCTCGGTCTTCCTCTTGGTCTGTTCTCCTCGATCTTGCCAGTTGTCACTAAGTTCTCCAATCCATTTCTTCTCATAACATGACCAAAAAATTTTGACTGTCTACGTCTAATTTCTCTAATCAGTTTACGATGTTCATTTGTCTCCTGTAGTACTTGGTCATTGGTTTTTCTGTCTGTCCATGGTATTCTTTGCATTTTCCTCAGAAACCACATTTCTGCAGCCATCAGATGCTTTTCAGCTTGACTGCTCATTGTCCATGTTTCACATCCATACAAAAGAACAGGCTCTATGTATCCCCTCAACACTCTTTTTCTCGTTTCAACTTTCAATTGACATCTTTTTATTGGTCAGAATGTTTTTCATCTTGCTAAAGGCTACTTTCGCCATGGCGATTCTTGTTCTAATCTCTATATAGACGACGACTATTAACATAATACACACGACCGATAACACTATACTGACGACGACTGGTAACACTTTATAGAAGATTTACAACACTATATAGAAGACTGATAACACTATACAGATAAATGCTGACTACTCTATATAGAAAACTGATAACAATATACAGAAAAATGCTGATAACGCTATATAGAAAACTGATAACAATATACAGAAAAATGCTGATAACGCTATACAGGAGACTGATAACACTTTACAGACATATGACAACACTATGTAGAAGGCGACTTGAGTTGAGTTGAGTTAAGTTAAGAACCAACATCACTGCACTCAGGACATTCCCATACATGCTCAGTCCCCTCGTTCAACAGCCAGCGAAGAATCATACTACTAATCGTTCCCACCGCTATCTGATTAAAAGTTCTCCTGGTCTTCCCTCTCAGTTTTGAGATTCTTCCAGAACCCCTACCGATCCTCCGCAATCTCATTCTTTCCACATATGGGTTCTCAATCTGTTCCCCCGCCTTCTCCACCTGGTCCCACAAGCGCACGACCCCCCCCCCCCCCCCATGTCCATAGGCAAGATACCACCAAGAGGTGCCCTCCCTGCTAGCCTATCAGCCTGTGCATTCCCTCGTACACCCGCATGGCCAGGACAAAATATCCATACAATTCTCACAATCTGTGACCTCTGAAGCGACGAGAGCCATTCCACACGAAACATTCCTTTCTCCACCTTGCTAAGTATACTCTTTGAATCCGTAATGAACACAACGTGTGTTGCAGTAGTCTCTCGTCTAGCCACCGGAATGCCGCTGTTACTGCCTAACAACAATATATAGAAGACGAGTTACAACAATATATAGAAGACGAGTTACAACAATACATAGAAACATGCTGACAACACTGTATAGAATACGACTGATAACACTATATAGAAGAATGTTAATAATAGAGAGAGAGAGAGAGAGAGAGAGAGAGAGAGAGAGAGAGAGAGAGAGAGAGAGAGAGAGAGAGAGAGAGAGAGAGAGAGAGAGAGAGGATAGAGAGAGAAGAGCCTTCTCTCATGATTTTGTCACAATCCCTACCTGACAAGTTAATATGTCTAATAAATTTCATGTGTCGTTTCATGGCCTTCATGAGTGATCTCGTAACCCAGATACAATTCATTGATACTCATATTCAAAGTATCTGAAATACATTTCTCTGGGAGAACTGCTGGTAAACAGATGAGCCATAAAGGCACGATAATTGCAACGTGGTTGTCAGCTTTTGTTTTTGTTAGAATCTTTCTCGTGTAAGTACCAGGCAGATATCGTTGCAGAGACATCCGATTCCTGACAGTTTTCTTTTTAAGTAACTGTTACGTATGAGCTCTGGCGCAGGAGTGGCACTCAAAACGTGACAATCTTTGCTAGTGATTGTTTCAGCAGAATGTGTTATACGGTGAGAATCGTGACGTTGGAATGTCTGCATACATTGTATCTAGCCTTGGGGAGAAAGTATCAATTTAAATTGGCGCGTTCGGCATCACACACAACTCACCCGATCATTGCGGATCGGTAGTTCTGGAAACCTTGCCTGCTTTCGTCTGTGATGTTTTTCTCAGCAGCATGCGGCGAAGTTAACCCTACATTGTGTATGACGCACGGAAAATCGCGTATCACGCACGGAAGCAAGACAATAAACAGGGAACTGTTCTTGTCGTCCTGAACAAATTCTACAGCATGCGATAAGACAAGTATGAAACTATAGCAAGTAATGAGAGAAGTATGCGAATATAATAAGTAATGAGAGGTGCATGAGACTGTAATAAGTAATGGGAGGTGCATGAAACTATAGCAAGTAATGAGAGATGTGTGAAAATACAGCAAGTAATGACAGAAGTACGATAAAATAGCAAGTATTGAGAGGAGCATGAGCATAAAATAAGTAATGAGAGGTGCATGAAACTATAGCAAGTAATGAGAGAAGTATGCGAATATAATAAGTAATGAGAGAAGTATGCGAATATAATAAGTAATGAGAGGCGCATGAAACTATAGCAAGTAATGAGAGAAGTTAGAGAATACAGCAAGCAAAGAACGAGATGTGAGACTATAGCAAGCATGAGAGAAGCACGAGACTATAGCAAGCATGAGAGAAGCACGAGACTATAGCAAGTAATGAGAGAAGTTAGAGAATACAGCAAGCAAAGAACGAGACGTGAAACTATAGCAAGCATGAAAGAAGCACGAGACTATAGCAAGCATGAGAGAAGCACGAGACTATAGCAAGCATGAGAGAAGCACGAGACTATAGCAAGTAATGAGAGAAGTTAGAGAATACAGCAAGCAAAGAACGAGACGTGAGACTATAGCAAGCATGAGAGAAGCACGAGACTATAGCAAGCATGAGAGAAGCACGAGACTATAGAAAGTAATGAGAGAAGTTAGAGAATACAGCAAGCAAAGAACGAGACGTGAAACTATAGCATGCATGAAAGAAGCACGAGACTATAGCAAGCATGAGAGAAGCACGAGACTATAGCAAGCATGAGAGAAGCACGAGACTATAGCAAGTAATGAGAGAAGTTAGAGAATACAACAAGCAAAGAACGAGACGTGAGACTACAGCAAGCATGAAAGAAGCACGAGACTATAGCAAGCATGAGAGAAGCACGAGACTATAGCAAGTAATGAGAGAAGTTAGAGAATACAGCAAGCAAAGAACGAGACGTGAGACTATAGCAAGCATGAGAGAAGCACGAGACTATAGCAAGCATGAGAGAAGCACGAGACTATAGCAAGTAATGAGAGAAGTTAGAGAATACAGCAAGCAAAGAACGAGACGTGAGACTATAGCAAGCATGAGAGAAGCACGAGACTATAGCAAGTAATGAGAGAAGTTAGAGAATACAGCAAGCAAAGAACGAGACGTGAGACTATAGCAAGCATGAGAGAAGCACGAGACTATAGCAAGCATGAGAGAAGCACGAGACTATAGCAAGTAAAGAGAGAAGTTAGAGAATACAGCAAGCAAAGATCGAGACGTGAGACTATAGCAAGCATGAGAGAAGCACGAGACTATAGCAAGCATGAGAGAAGCACGAGACTATAGCAAGTAATGAGAGAAGTTAGAGAATACAGCAAGCAAAGAACGAGACGTGAGACTATAGCAAGCATGAGAGAAGCACGAGACTATAGCAAGCATGATAGAAGCACGAGACTATAGCAAGTAATGAGAGAAGTTAGAGAATACAGCAAGCAACGAACGAGACGTGAGACTATAGCAAGCATGAGAGAAGCACGAGACTATAGCAAGCATGAGAGAAGCACGAGACTATAGCAAGCATGATAGAAGCACGAGACTATAACAAGTAATGAGAGAAGCACGAGACTAGCAAGAAATGAGAGAAGCGTGACGGTTGCTGCACACTTGCACAGACATAGTACAAACACTTAGGGAGAAACGGTGGCGTGAGATTACTAAGATCGCAGTCGAGAATCCTGTGGTAGGATTCTCTGTTCCAGCCTGTAAGTCTAGTGATCGACCTTGTCTCATAAAAGGGGGGGGGGGGGGGGAGAGACAGACACACAGAGAGAGAGAGAGAGAGAGAGAGAGAGAGAGAGAGAGAGAGAGAGAGAGTTGCGTTTCATTACAGCATGTGGTGTAGAGTCATATGTGCATGCATCAATCAGCTATCGACGTCACCGAAATGTAAATATAAGGTCGTAGCATTCCCCCACCCCGCCCCCTCCCCCGGACATTTCTTGACATCCATTTGAGGCTGGGTCTAAATAGGAGCTCATAACAATTACAAGAGACAGATTCACCTCAATGGGGATTTGAACCGATGCCCACCAGGACGGCAGGCCAGCACACGTGATAGCCACTGCACTACCGCGCGTGTGTATCTGTCTGTCAGTCTGTCTGTCTGTCTGTCTGTCCGTCCGTCTGTCTGTCTGTCTGTCTGTCTGTCTAAGTCACGTGGCAAGTGCCATAAGCATAGGGGGTGTTCGGTATGTGAATTATGTCACGCCAGAGTGCACCTTCCGTAGCGAACGACGAGAGCTAGCATGAAAGCCTTGTTGTCCATTCAGCGCAACGTGCTACCAACAACACCCAATCCCCTCCTGTCAATACTAGAGAACAGCCTTGATCGGATGGAAGCCACCAGGCGATCGAAGAGTAACTGCGAAGCCAACTAGGCAGGCACAGCCATACTGTACAGACTGGAGGCTGAACGCTACCACGAGACCTCTTCATCGTTATTAATTGTGGCCCCTGATTTCCGTTCACGTTTCCGTGACATGAGCAGGGATGTTAATAGGCTTATAGGTTCTCCCTGAGCCAGGTAAACTACATGCATCAATGTGTGTGGGTGTTTGCGTGGTTTTTGTGTGTAGAAGGGGTGGGGAGAAGATGGGGGGAAAACAAATACTAGGATGAGGGGTCGGGGGTGTGGGTGGAGGTCGGAAGAAAAAGAGAAAAGTGGCATCTTAAGAGGGAGAACTGAGAACTGGATACGGGCACTCGCTTACACACACACACACACACACACACACACACGCATGAGCACGTGTGCTAGCACACACACACACACACACACGAGCACGTGTGCTAGCACACACACACACACACACACACGTACAAAATGCACACACACATATACGCATGCCCCTTCAGGCATACAGATATGAGTGCGCGCGTGTGCGTGCCTATCCGTACGCCCATAAACATGCATACAGACAGACATGCATACAGACATAGGTATATCGGCAGACAGACAGACAGACAGACAGACAGACAGACAGACAGACAGACAGACAGACAGACAGACAGATATCCTGCCTGCTTTACTGTGTTCAGGGCTTGGTTCTACATATGGAATGTTTACTACAAAGTAAAACTGCTAGTTAGTTGCGGTTCTAACTTCACGGCAACGTGTCGTCCCCATAATGCTCCGTTTTTGTGCCAGTGAATATCACACAAAATGATTCATCTGTGTGGCACACGAATGTCATGTCCAGCATCCCTGGTGCCCCTAAACAATATGGGTTTAGCACCATTTGCCAAGCGCGCCGTAAGGCCTGTACAATGGACAGTTATTTATTTACTGGTGCTCCACCGGCACCGTAGCGAAGGCGTCACAAATGCAATTCGTAATCCCACATACCGCGTTCGATACACAGCTGCAGGCGATTTGGAAGCAGATCGCCTTGCGTTGGTTTTCATACCATGGTATGCGTGTCAGTCGTTCAGAAAGCAATGGCAAACTTCTGAACGTACGCTTGCCCAGCAAACCACAAACAGCCAAAACATGCTGGGGTTGACTGCTAAGTCCTGAAAAGGATATTCAATTAACTAACTGGTGCTCTCGCTGTCAATTTTATATGCGTAAGAATGTTCATTGTAGACTGAGCACAACCCACTACTGGCAACGCTGATCGTATTCCGGTGCGAACCTCCGAACGACCTGCGTTGCCGGTAGTGGGTTGTGCTCGATCTTCAAACCTCACATCCCGAAACAAGCAAATAAATCAATGTTCTTTGTTTCAGTATTGTATATGTCGGGTGTATGTTTAATGACTGGGGTTTTTGAAAATATTGCCGTTGCAAGTGTTGTATTCACCCTCTGCAGAGTTCATGCAACATTAAAGGTAAATACAAAACTTGGAACGACAATATTTTCAAAAACTGTATTTCTTCTTCTGCCTTTATCCCCCATTTGTGGCATACGCCATCAACAAAACAAAGACACGTCGTCCTATCTGTTGGTATCGCTTGCAGCTTCCTCCATGTTCTCCCAATATGTTTCATCTGTCTGTAATTCTATTCTCCTTGTGTTGTAAGGCCTCCCGTTATTTTGTTGGCCTTGTGGGTTTCATACAAGAAAGTGTCTAATTATATTGTCCTCCTGTTTCCTCAGTTTGTGTCCTGTACAGTGCTAGCGTCTTGACCCCTCCTCTGAGTTCACCGGAATTTGTTTAGAGAATTGACTTCATTGCACTGGTCATCTGTTTGCAATACTCGTTGCCGTGTGTTTTTAATTGTGATGAAGACCATTTTTGTGCAATAAGTCCTTGTTATTGAACTTTAGCACAAAAGTTCTTGCATGTTACATAGAACCAATTTTAACATACGGTTGCGAATCCTGGACAATTAGTAAACAGGCGTTTGAAACCATCCCTGGAAGCTTTGGAGATGTGGTTTAATAGAAAAATGCTGAAAATTAAGTTACAGCCAAAATGAGTAATCATGAAATTTTGAGGGGAAGCTAAGTCACAAAGACAACTTATCCCAAACATCAGAAAGGAGAAGTCATCATTTTGTGGCCACAATATAAGAAGACAAAAACTGGAACATTTTGTGACAACTGGGCAGATTTGTGAAAAAAGAGATAGAGGAAGCCTGTGTGAGAAAATTGTTGACAGTTTTGTGTCATGGCCCGGAAGGGAGTCAACACACGAATTGATCCATGACGTCGGAGATCGCAGTTTGTGGAGGGATGTGTGGACAACACCAGCTGGCAAGGCAATGGATGATTACGATGATGATGTTGTTTTAGGTCTCCTGGTATTTCGTTTTCCTTGTGGATTCCAGGCAAGAAAGTGTCCTGTTATACTGTCTTCATGTCCCATATTTACTATTACACAATTATGTCTGCATATTGATTTGTTTTCACTACCACACATTTTTTGTTGTTGTCCATACTTGATACAATGTAGAATAATAAAGTGTCCGCATGATAAGGTAACTAACTTTCTGAGTTAGAAGCAGCTATAAGGAGGGGTAATGTAACACTTTGAGCTGAGCTATCAACAACTATAAGGTAGTGTTAGATAGCTCTCTGAGCTAACAGAAACTACAACTTGCTGTAACTCTTTGGACTTACAGCGACTGTAAGGTGGTGTAAGGTTAACTCTGAGCTGAACTAACAGCATCTATAAGGTGCTATAAGATTAACTCTTTGAGCTGAACTAACAGCAACTATAAGGTGCTATAAGGTTACCCCTCTGAGCTTAACTAGCAACAACTATAAGGTCCTATAAGGTTAACCCTCTGATCTTAACTAGCAGCAACTATAAGATGCTATAAGATTAACTCTCTGTGCTGAACTAACAGCAACTATAAGGTGCTATAAGATTAACTCTCTGAGCTGAACTAACAGCAACTATAAGGTGCTATAAGGTTAAATCTTTGAGCTGAACTAACAGCAACTATAAGGTGCTATAATATAACTCTCTGAGCTGAACTAACAGCAACTATAAGGTGCTATAATATTAACTCTCTGAGCTGAACTAAAAGCAACTATATATGGTGGTGGCAAGAAGGTACCATAGCGGTAAATAAGACCAAACAAAGAACCAAGGTGAAACAACAAGCTGAGAGTCCCTGACATTCACCAGGGCGAGTGCAGTCAATTATTAACAATGCCAAGCACTGGAAGGGCCGGGTCACGAGCGGCGTGATCAGACGCCATTAAACTGTGTTCTATCTGGAATGTTCCTGTCGATATTCGATTCGGTGTCAGTGGTTTCCCCTGCGCATTTGTTTACCCTGTCCATCAATCTATCCACTTATCCACTCTGGGTTTTTATGTCATTGTAAGCTTCTCCGTTAAACTATTCAGTCCATCAACTATGCCGTACGCGGGTAGATTATCGGTTTGCCCAGGAAGATGTACCTACATGATACATTATGATCTTGCAGGGATCTCTCTCGCATTCTCTCTGTTTCTCTTTGTCTCTTCTCTTTTCTCTATCCTCTCTCTCTATCACATTCTACTTCATTTTCCTCTCTCTCTCTCTCTCTCTCTCTCTCTCTCTCTCTCTCTCTCTCTCTCTCTCTCTCTCTCTCTCTCTTTCTGTCCCCCCCCCCTCCATCTCTCCCCTTTTCTCTCTGCCTCTCTTAAAAGTCTTAACTTTTTTTTCTCACACACACACAAACATACACATAAGTTCCTCCTCTATTTAATTATGTTTGGCCTCTTCTATTTACTTCTTTATATTCTCTACGTGGCTATTTTTATTGTTGTTTAGTATATAACTGCTTCTATCTACATCTTTATCTAACACCCATCAACTTTTCTGAGTGATAATCAAAACTTTCAAATCTGCTAATCTTATTATACCAAGAATATTAGCGTAGAGGTGGCTTAGTCTAATGACACCCGTTGAAAGCGGGAAAAGAGACAGGTGCGAGTGCATTAGGAACCAGAGCACACAGGCCAAGGCACGGAAGGTGTCAGAGGAAACGAACGAGCAGGTAGGTTTCCTAGCTGGGTTGCTGTGGGAAGCCAGCGAGCAATGGACCAGGCTGATACCCCGCACGACCTCAAGAAGGCAGGACGAATAAAGGTCTCAAAGTGATGGATGCGATTCTGCAACTTTCATCAGACTGAGATCATCAAGTCACACGGAGTGAAGTTTAGACACCAGAGCTACGTGGGGAGCCAAAGATGAATCGTCAACTAACACAGAACCGGTGTTGTCTGTCGCTACACGCTGAGGGAGATACTGGGACAGGGTATCTATGCACTTGTGGACTAGTAGTTCAGTATGACATGAGGATGATCAGTTTACTAACATCAAAGAGCATAATACACACCACAGAAGCAAACGAGCAGAATCAGCAAAGGGTAAAACAGACTGAGATTAACGCCTGTTAAATAATCTAAAGACAAGGAATATTGATGAAGGCGATTGCGGAACTGGCAACACGCCGGGCAAACATTTTCGTGGAAGAATAGTTCACCATATGCAGGGCAGAGGATATTATTTTGCCTAAAATGGTCCCGTTTGTGGACAAACTCTAAGAAGACATAAAACTACTTCAATTTGAATATTGATTTCTCTACACATATTCCAGTTCTCACCTCTAGGAGGAGGAGGAGGAGGAGGAGGAGGAGGAGGAGGAGGAGAAGAAGAAGAAGAAGAAGAAGAAGAAGAAGAAGAAGAAGAAGAAGAAGAAGAAGAAGAAGAAGATGAAGAAGAAGAAGAAGAAGAAGAAGAAGAAGAAGAAGAACCCAGGTGAGGACAACATTAATATAGCGAGTGCGGGGGTATGGGATGAGATTAGAAGATAAGATCTCTGTGTCGTGGATTATATTTCTGGACTTTTCAGACAAGAGCTATATATAAATAGGTATTTTTCACTATTAGACAGGCAGACAGACAAACAGACAGACAGACAAACAGAATGAACGAACGGTCGGGCGAACTGACAAACGGACCAAAACAGCCATTCAGACAGAAAGACAGACAGACAATCTGAAAGAAAATCCTGACAACAAAGAATAAATACGTAGATCAGCAAATGACACAAACAAGAGCTTAAGCAACACACATACTTCGACTGCACGCGAAAGCTCCACAAGAGGAAGAGGTACAAGGCAAGCTAACAACTTCACAAATGTCGCTAAACACATCTCCAACAAGGTAAGCTGAGGGAAAAGCTAACAACTTCACAAATGTCGCTAAACACATCTCCAACAAGGTAAGCTGAGGGAAAAGCTAACAACTTCACAAATGTCGCTAAACACATCTCCAACAAGGTAAGTAAGCTGAGGGAAAAGCTAACAACTTCACAAATGTCGCTAAACACATCTCCAACAAGGTAAGCTGGGGAGGGGGGGGGGGGAAGCTGACAACTTCACAAATGTCAATAAACACATCTTTCCAACAAGGTAAGCTGGGGGGAAAGCTAACAACTTCACGAATGTCACTAAACACATCTCCAACAATGTAAGCTGAGGGAAAAGCTAACAACTTCACAAATGTCAATAAACACATCTCCAACAAGGTAAGCTGGAGGCAAGCCAACAATTTCACAAATGTCAATAAACACATCTTTCCAACAAGCCGGCACGACCCCCAGAGTGACAACCTCATGGCCATCTATCTCCCTTCCGAGTGAAGATGTCTGTCACGCGAGGCAGACATGAGGCCGGGTGACTGCTTCAACGACGAATTCTTGTACCCGTTACCTACAATGGCGAATACGGCCTCAGTTAGGTTTCATGACAAACGAAAATTTAAAAAAGGGGTGTGTTTCATTACGCCGGGTTTTATCCCATATGACTCGGTCTCTTTCTGCTTACCGCGTTCAAAACACAGCTGCGGACGATTTGGCAGCAGATGGACTTGCGTTGGTTTTCATATAATGGTGTGAATGTCGATCGTTCAGAAAGCAAAGGCAAAATACTGAAAGTAAACTTGCCAATAAATCACAAACAGCCAAGAATGTCGGGATTGACTGGGACGTCCTGTAAAAGATATGCAACTGACAAATCACAGAGACGGACATCTCCAGACAAGTCGCTTGAACACATCCCTTCCAAATGACTCTGCCCCTTCTGTGAATCACAAATAATCAAAAATTCTGGGGTTGACTGCTACTTCCTGTAAAGGCTATTCAACTAATTTCAGTGAAGGCATGACATCACCTGGACGGTCGACCTACTTTTCAACCTTTGTGCTTGACGGAGCCGTGTCAATCAATGTCTGAAAATGTATTTATTTTGGTTAATGGGACTTTGTTGTTGGGTTTACAGAACGGAAGTGCTGTTGTAGACCAACAACTGTGACCTTTTTGGATGCAGTCAGTGAAATGAATGGGTTCTGAATTCCTTTGCTGTGTTTGCCATCGTTGTGGAAATGTCAGCGAGTACTGTTGTATCTAAGGATGGTTAGTGCCCGGTTACCGTACTATTTACAATGGTGATGATAACTGAGGTGGTAGCGGCGGTGGTAGATATGATGGTAATAGTGGTGGTAGTAGTGGTAGTGGTGATGGTAGTGGTAGCGGTGGTGTTAAGAGAAAAAAGAATGGGATCTTGAGTGACTATGACAAAATAAATGTTCAAACTCAGTTCAACAGTACAAAGCAACGGAAAATGTATCAACTGTGCAAGAACAGGAGGTTAACACCACGTAAAGTCTGAAGTCATGGTACATTCTAACCAGGGAGAGTCAATACTCTTAAACAGGGAAGGACACTGCTTTAAACTGGGAAGTCATTGTTCTAACCATAGAAAGTCATTGTTATAACCAGGAAAAATTATTGCTCTAACTAGGAAAAGCCATTTTTCTAACCATAAGACTGTCACAAAATAAAACCGTGTGTTTAACCGGTTGATTATTATAGAGGATTTTCTGATTAAGCGGACGATCTGCCAGCGACAACTATTTTTACTAACTGGAAAAAACAAAGCGGATGTCAAAATCCCAGGACAATATTTGTAGCTGCACGTGTACATCTCTAACGGATTTGACACATTTGGTGGTGATGGAGACAGATCCCGGCAGCGCCGTGGCAGTTTGTCAACATTTGAATACAAATGGAAGCAGTGGGGTCAGCCCATATACACATTTGGTGGTGAGTGAGGAGGAAGTGAGTGCGCTGAATCATATATCACTTTGACAAGTCATAAACATATCAGAGGGAAAACGGAAGTACTTAGCACGGAAGTAACAGTACATATGTCAATTCTGGGTTTCCGGAACATCGAGTAGATTGACGGGGTTATTTGCAACTGTTGTTGGGGGTATACAGGAACTCGCTGCTTGTTTTGGGAATCTAAAGCAGTGATGACAGATCTAACATGGAGGGAGCCAGAGGGGGGGATGGATCCCTGACAGGGGATGATCTGCCAATGTGCCACCTGTGTGGGGGCATAAAGGATAACGTCACGTGGCCAACTTTGGTAGTTTGCCATATAAACCCGAGTTGGGACCAACTAGGGGGACTTGAAAATGCTCTAGTCGGAGTGCCAGGGCACTGCAGTGCTTAGTGGAAATAATATCTACCGTGTGTTAATTAGTGACTTAATTTTACACGTGCCTATAATGGCAGATGTAGATATGATTGATAGGACTGCAGTAGTGCCATTTAAGGTATAACCTATTATAATATTAGTTCTAATTAATATAGACTGTGGCCTTGTTAAACTATAGTGTGATGATTAGCACTGTTAGTGGAAACTAGTTAGAGTAGAATAGTGATATTAACTCTGCTAGTTAAGAATAGATTAGTGAAGTGTTGATAAGCTTTACTAGTTGAGAATTGAGTAATGAGGGATAATTGGGATCTTCCCGTAGGTGTCCCTGGTGGGCGGGGTTCCGCATTCTGTTTGCTGATTTTTTCTTTGTCATAGCCTGATTCGGCTCTAGGTGGGTAGCTAATCTGCTCTATGACTAAGTCTAGTTAGCTAAAGATCATTAAGCAAGGTGATAGGCTTACACTCAGCCGAAAGGATCAGTGACTAGTACTATCACCAGATGTGTTGTTTCTATCCTAGGTTCCCTACCAGATCCAAGGAAACTCAACAAGTTTTTGGGAAAGAATAAAATCCCATTCGGAAGAACACCAGTTCAACAATCAATAAAGTTGCATACAGAACGTAACTAAAGCTAGGAGGAAGTTGATTCACCGAAGATAGTGATGATTACTGATGCACCACACAGCATCAGACAGTAGTAACTAAATGAGAACAGTCTAATAGTTACCTAGTGTTATATAATCTCGTGTAATAGAACACAAGACATTATACGTGAGGCTAGATAGACACGAGTGAGGATCAATCACATTAACAATTAACATTAATGACTGTGTACACACTACAAATGACTTGTGCAGTTTTTTTTAAGGAACGATAGGAACGGACATTGTGTAGGGTGCAACCGGTCCATGATTAACTGTTAATACCACCGGTGTCTATTTCGGATGATCATGAAATTGGATTACCAGAGGTCTACAGAGGCAAAGCAGTATCCGGCAAGATGGTTTCGGCACGGGGTGAGATGTACATGTTCTGACGTAACGTGCTGTGGTCTATCCTTGCTGGGATCAGCTGACTGGGTTGTGGTCTGAGAGTCCGATTCTACACACTTTATAGAACACGTCACACATTTTCTTCGCATACACGTCTCATACACTGTCGTGTCCTCCTTTAAAGTGTCGTCCCTGGAGTGAGGAGATCCGACACCCACATTATAATATTATTTTTTTTCCCCCTCAATATTCTGGAGAATCCACCAGCTTCCGTCCAACACACTCCATCAGCCTATGGACACCTTTTCCTATCACTCTCACACTGTCGTACTATGCCCCCTTCTCATACTTCCCCAACGCAACATACTCAACAACTCTTGCTTCTAGAAATTAATAAAGAGTAATTTATTAAAATAAAAGTGTAATGTATATGAGACGTGTATGTGAAGAAAATGTGTGACGTGTTCTATAAAGTGTGTAGACTCTGTCTCTCAGACATCAACTCAGTCAGCTGATCACAGCAAAGATAGACCACAGCACGTTACGTCAGAACAAGTACGTCTCACCCGTTGCCGGAACCATCTTGCCGGATAATGCTTTGCCTCTGTAGACCTCTGGTAATCCAATTTCATGAACATCCGAAATAGACACCGGTGGTATTAAGAGTTAATCAGGGACCGGTTGCACTCTACACAATGTCCGTTCCTAATGTTCCTAAACAAACTGCACAAGTCTTTTGCAGTGTGTACACAGTCATTAATGTTAATTGTTACTGTACTGGATCCTCACTCGTGTCTATCTAGCCTCAAGTATAATGTCTTGTGTTCTATTACACGAGATTATATAACACTAGGTAACTATTAGATTGTTCTCCGGTAGTTACTACTGTCTGATGCTGTATGGTGCATCTGTAATCATCACTATGTGTGGTGAATCAACGTCCTTTTAGCTTTTAGTTGCTTTCTGTATGCAACGTTATTGACTCTTGAACTGGTGTTCTTCAGAATGGGTTTTTTAAGTCTTTCCCAAAACTTGTTGAGTTTCCTTGGATCTGGTAGGGAACCTAGGATAGAAACAACACATCTGGTGATAGTACTAGTCACTGATCCTTTCGGCTGAGTGTAATCCTATCACCTTGCTTAATGATCTTTAGCTAACTAGACTTAGTCATAGAGCAGATTAGCTACCCACCTAGAGTCGAATCAGGCTATGACAAAGAAAAATATCAGCAAACAGAATGCGGAACCCCACCCACCAGGGACACCTACGGGAGGATCCCAATTATCCTTCATTACTCAACTAGTAAAGCTTATCAACACTTCACTAATCTATTCTAGCTAACAGAGCCAAGTATCACTTCCCTAATCTAGCTAGTTTCCACTAACAGTGCTAATAATCACACTATAGTTTAACAAGGCTACTGCCTAAAGTAATTATAACGAATATATTATAATAAGTTATACCTTAAATGGCACTACTGCAGTCCTATAAATCATATCTACATCTGCCATATAGGCACGTGTAAAATTAAGTCACTAATTAACACACGGTAGATATTATTTCCACTAGGCGCTGCAGTGCCCTCACTCCGACTAGAGCATTATTCAAGTCCACCCTAGTTGATCCCAACTCGAGTTTATATGGCAAACTACCCAAGTTGTCCACGTGACGTTATCCTTTTCGCCCCCACACAGGTGTTATTTGGACATATCAGCCATTTGCAAGAATCTATTTTCCTGGCTTTAGTCCTGTCAAAGTTGTCAGTAATTGTTAAGATTTTCAAAACAAGCCAGCAAGTTTATGTCTACTTCCAACAAAGAGTTGCAAATAACCCCGTCAACTTCTCGATGTGCCGGAAACCAAGAATTGACAGATGCACTGTTTTCCTGTCTCTCGCTGCCAATTCCGGTTTGTCTCTGACTGTTGACAACTGTCAAGCTTCTGTTCAGTGGTGACAATCCCAGCAGCCATTTCCGTCTGATGTGTTTATGACTTGTCAAAGTGATATCTGATTCAGCGCACTCACTTCCTCCTCACTCACCACCAAATGTGTATATGGGCTGACCTGATGTAACCTGTGCTGTTTTTCCAGTACGGCTGTTGTGGGCCTAGAAAATACACGCCCAGCAAACGTCGGTATATTTATCTGTTTAACTCATGGCAATCTCGCGACATAGGCCCCCTCTTAAGAGAGTAGTCCATCTCACTCTTCTCCACAATGAGTTAAATCCAGATGATTCATTCCTCTTCTTCAGGAGCTGGGTGTCTTGACAAGAAATCCGCTCCAACATTTTCCTTCCCAGGAATGTATTCTACTGTGAAATTATACGGTTGAAGTAACGACCACCGCATCAAACGGGCGTTGAGCTTCTGAGAAGTCGCCAGGAACATCAGGGGCTGATGATCCGACTGAACCCGAAACTTAACTCCATACAAATATGGCTGAAATTTTTGCACTGCCCATACGAGGGACAAGCATTCTCTCTCGACGGTTGAATAATTCCTCTCCGCCTGTAGAAGTTTCTTACTTGCGTATGCCACAGGTTTCAAAACCGAAGCATCGTCTTTTCCTTCCTGTAACAAAGCGGCTCCAATTCCAATCGCACTTGCATCCGTTCTCAACACAAATGGTTTGGAAAGGTCAGGGAGCTGTAATACAGGTTTGCTGACCAAGGCCTCCTTTAACTGACTATAGGCATTCTCACATTCTGGTGTCCAAATGATTTGGTCCGGTAATCCCTTTTTCAAGGTTTCCGTCAACGGAGCTCCCAGTTCCGTGAAATGTGGGATAAATTTGTGGTAGAACCCACACAACGAGAGAAAAGATCGCACATCCTTCTTCGTTTTTGGCCTTGGTGCATTTCTGATTTTCTCCAGGTTCTTCTCTTCTGGAACAATGTGTCCTGGAGTGATGGTGTGACCTAGAAATTCCAGAGTTTGGTAACCAATCATGCACTTGGTTGGACGAGCAGTAAGCCCTGCTTCCTTGAGTCTATTAAACACTCTCTCCAAGGATTGTAAGTGGTCATCCAAGCTGTCACTGGAAATCAGAATATCATCCATGAATGAGATGATGGACGGATCCTGTAACGGATCTAGTAAAGTCCTCATCATGCGTGTAAACACACTAGGTGCATTGCTGAGTCCAAAGGGCATGACCTTGAATTCGTAGTGTCCACTGGGTGTACTGAAAGCTAACAGTGGTCGAATCTCCGGTTTGACTGGTATCTGATAGTACCCCCGACTCAGATCCACCTTTGAAAAGTACCGAGCCTTATGGAGCCTAGCGAATAACTGAGTTGGATTCGGCAAAGGTTCCACCTGAAACTGTGTATGACTGTTCAGCAGTCGGTAATCTATACACAACCTGTGTTCTCCACTTGGTTTGCGTAACAAAACTACCCCCGCATTGTATGGGGATGTGGATGGTGCAATCACGTCATCCTCCAGCAATTTGTGTATTTCCTCCTCCAGGGCCTTTTCTTTAGAGAATGGCACTGGGTAAACCTTTTGGCGAACCGGCTCCTGTGTGGTCAAAGTCATCTCGAACTCCACCAACCTCGTTCGTCCTGGTTTATCAGTCAGTATCTCCTTATGAGACTTGAGAACCTGGGTTATCCTTTCCCTCTCCTGGGAGGTCAGATCAGGGTTCACTTGTACATCCCTATAGGTTTCCTGGTGTACTAAGGGATATTCCCTGCCCTCGCTGGTTCCCACTTCTGTCTCCACTGCAACTGCCATTGCCATGAGGTGAGCTGCCTTGTCTCCTGGTCTCTCTTCGTATTTCCGCAAGAGATTGATATGGAAAATCTTCGACTTTCCCCGGATCCGGATTTGATAGTTGGTTCTGGATATCACCCTTTCCACGGGAAATGGTCCTTGCCAACCTATCTCCAGTTTGTTGTTTCCCGTTGGGAGTAGCAACAAGACTTTATCTCCTACCTCTAGAGATCTTTCTTTAGACCTACGGTTGTAGTAAGCCGCATGTCTTTTCCTGGCCTTTTTCAAGTTTTGATTTGCCAGAGTCCATCCCTTATGGAGTTTTTTTTTCAGTTCCTCCACGTATTGATAGGATGAGATCACTTCTTCTGACGTCCCCTCTTCAGTCCAACTCCTCAACATGGCTTCCAACGGTCCTTTGATTGGACGACCAAACAGCAACGTAGCGGGTGGTAGTCCTGTTGAGCCATGAGGAACTTCCCGATAGGCAAAAAGTGCTGCTGGGATATATTCATCCCACCTATCAGGTTTTTCCTGCGCTAATTTCCTGAGCATTGTCATCAACGTGCCGTTGAAACGCTCTACTTGTCCATTGGCTTGAGGGTGGTAAGGGCTGGTATGTATGTGGTTAGAGTGAAACACCCTAAATACCTCCTCCATGAGTTTTCCACAAAACTGAGATCCATTATCCGTCAGAATTTGATCCGGAAAGCCTAATCTGGTAAAGGCCTCCATCAGTGCGTCCGCCACTCTTTTCGAGTCAATCATGGTCAACGGTATCGCCTCACCCCACATTGTACAGCAATCCACCATTGTAAGTATATACATGTTCCTCTTCCTAGTCCTGGGAAGTGGACCCACGATATCGATGGCTACCCTCTCGAAAGGAGAGTTCATGATGGGCATCTCACCCAACATCACCGGTGCTGTCCAGTGTTTCGGTGCCACCCTCTGGCACTCAGGGCATGACTTCACATACCGACGCACATCATCTGTCATTCCCGGCCAATAGTAGTGGCAGGAAATCCGCTGCATGGTGGCGGCAATACCCATGTGTCCACTAAAGGAGATGGTATGCCCCATATGAAGAATCTGGGACCGATGAGCTTTCGGGACGACCAACTGACCGTATAGGTTGTCTCCCCTTCCTGCTCTCCTGTAGAGTATCCTATTCTTCATGTAGTACTGCCCCCGTCCTGGTGGATCAGCACTTTTCTGCAGCTTTTTGTAGCAAGGACGTAAAGTATCATCCTCACTCTGGGCAGTTCGTAGCTCCCCCGGCATTGGGTTAGTCACAATTGCGTCTGCCTCTTCCGTTTTCGTCTGAGAGCGAGTCTGCATTGCTCCCATATGGATTGGCTCCCTGGGCATTCCCAGAAAGACATACCGGCAACCTAGGATGACTGGAAAAATGGGATCGGTCAATACAGCGGCCTTGATGGTGCCGGTGACGTACCTTGACCGAATCTCCACATTAGCAATGGGCAACTTCATGGTTACAGCACTCTTCTGTGCAGGCTGTATATCCAATGTTTCACCTGTGAATTGTTCTGGATGTACCAGATCCGCAGAAATCACGGCCTCCCCGTCCAGTCCTGTGTCGTATAAACACTCCACTTGACGACCGTTAACCTCTACCAATTCCACTACAGGTGGTTTTTCCTGGTCTGGAGTCTCTTCCTCGGCCTCGACCTGTTCGGTGGGCTCCACCTTAGGTTTCCCTGAGCACACGACGAATTGAGTGTCTCCTGACTTTCCCCTGCAGTCAATAGCATTGTGCGTGTTTGACTGACATTGGTTGCACCATTTCCCTGTCCTAGATTTTCTATTGTCGGACTTGAATGAGCTCTCCTGGTGGCGAGCTTCCTTGTTGACCTTGGCCTTTTCCGTGACAACCTCCTTGGAAGTCACTTGACATGCTGCAAAGTGAGGGTTCTTAGCCTTCGATTTGCAGTCCCTCGTATTGTGAGAGGGTGACTTACAAATTGAACACCACTTCTCCGACCACGGTCGTTTAGGTGTAGAGCTTGAAGTGCTCTTGCTTCCCTCCTTCTTCTTCTCTGAATTATCCTCTGATTTTTGCACATAAGGTTCCCACTTTTTGGTTCCTGAGTTTTTGGCTTTCTTCTTGTCATGTTTCTCTTGACTTTTGGTGTTGGTGGAAAGGTTTTCCCCTGCCTCCCCATGTACCTCGACGAACCGTTCTGCTAATTTAGTCACGAGGTCAATACGTTCCGCTCCTTGTTCTCCCAGGAACGTCCTGAGAGGTTTAGACATTTGCTTCTTCAGCTGGTCGACCACCATGAGCTCTTCCAGACTCTCATAGTCATGTGCGAACCCAGCCAAATCCATCCACTTATGGAGATAAGATTTAAGACGCAAACTGTAGGCGGCAAACAACTCTCCCGGTTCTCGTTTCGCTGCTCGAAATTTTTTCCGGTAGGTATGTGACGTAACCTCGAATCGTTTCAGCAGAGCCGTCTTTAACTCATCATAATTGTTCTCATGTCCTGGTGGCAGGCGAGTATAAACCTCGTATCCCGTCCCGCGTAATCCCTGGGATAGCTTAAGATTCCATTTGTTACGCTCCAGACCCATAGCAACTGACATAGCCTCGAAGCGTTGAAGGTATTGATCAATCTTCTCTTTGTCCTCCTCGTAGACCGCTAAAGGAAACTTCATAGCATGGTACCCATGTCCACCTACTGGTGTTGATCCTGGGATGGAGGAACCTCCAACTGCTCCCTCAGTTTCTCCATTAGATTGACTCTTCAACTCGAGTTTCCTCATCCGGTACTCGTGCTCCCTTTTCTGTGCTTCCTGTTCAGCTTCTAATTTCCTAGCTGCTTGCTCAGCTTCAAATTTCCTAGCTGCTTGCTCAGCTTCCAATTTCCTAGCTGCTTGCTCAGCTTCCAATTTCCTAGCTGCTTGCTCAGCTTCCAATTCCATCCTTCTCAATTCCAACTCGGCCTTTCGATCTTCCCTTTCCGCTTGACGATACTCTCTCTCCACTTCCTGTATGTAATCCGTTAGAGAAGACCCAGCCAATCCCATTTCTTCCCCCTTTGCCTTTAATTCTGCTGTGCTAAGTTTAGGGGTGGCCATTATACAGAGAGGTAAGCTAGCAGGTCTAGTACAATATAACTGGAAATTACTATACAGATATATGAACAAGTACTATCAATCTAGATATTACCACACACAGCACATTCACTCAGTGACAAGAGTAGAATCAGGACCACAGACCTATGCAGACGTGTGAAGTGTGAACAGGTAAGATATTAATCCTAACCCCTATCCACATTCACTCTAGCTGGATTCTCCAAACTGATATCTCCCTCTTATAACTAAGGATCCCGTGTCAAAAGACCCCGTTGTCAGAAGATCCCACTGTCAAACGTTCCTGCTTGCAGGAGATCTCGCTGTCCAAGGATTCCGTTTACGGGAGATCCCGCTGTCCAAAGATCACGTTTACGAGCCCCCAATAATGTCGTGTCCTCCTTTAAAGTGTCGTCCCTGGAGTGAGGAGATCCGACACCCACATTATAATATTATTTTTTTTCCCCCCTCAATATTCTGGAGAATCCACCAGCTTCCGTCCAACACACTCCATCAGCCTATGGACACCTTTTCCTATCACTCTCACACTGTCGTACTATGCCCCCTTCTCATACTTCCCCAACGCAACATACTCAACAACTCTTGCTTCTAGAAATTAATAAAGAGTAATTTATTAAAATAAAAGTGTAATGTATATGAGACGTGTATGTGAAGAAAATGTGTGACGTGTTCTATAAAGTGTGTAGACTCTGTCTCTCAGACATCAACTCAGTCAGCTGATCACAGCAAAGATAGACCACAGCACGTTACGTCAGAACAAGTACGTCTCACCCGTTGCCGGAACCATCTTGCCGGATAATGCTTTGCCTCTGTAGACCTCTGGTAATCCAATTTCATGAACATCCGAAATAGACACCGGTGGTATTAAGAGTTAATCAGGGACCGGTTGCACTCTACACAATGTCCGTTCCTAATGTTCCTAAACAAACTGCACAAGTCTTTTGCAGTGTGTACACAGTCATTAATGTTAATTGTTACTGTACTGGATCCTCACTCGTGTCTATCTAGCCTCAAGTATAATGTCTTGTGTTCTATTACACGAGATTATATAACACTAGGTAACTATTAGATTGTTCTCCGGTAGTTACTACTGTCTGATGCTGTATGGTGCATCTGTAATCATCACTATGTGTGGTGAATCAACGTCCTTTTAGCTTTTAGTTGCTTTCTGTATGCAACGTTATTGACTCTTGAACTGGTGTTCTTCAGAATGGGTTTTTTAAGTCTTTCCCAAAACTTGTTGAGTTTCCTTGGATCTGGTAGGGAACCTAGGATAGAAACAACACATCTGGTGATAGTACTAGTCACTGATCCTTTCGGCTGAGTGTAATCCTATCACCTTGCTTAATGATCTTTAGCTAACTAGACTTAGTCATAGAGCAGATTAGCTACCCACCTAGAGTCGAATCAGGCTATGACAAAGAAAAATATCAGCAAACAGAATGCGGAACCCCGCCCACCAGGGACACCTACGGGAGGATCCCAATTATCCTTCATTACTCAACTAGTAAAGCTTATCAACACTTCACTAATCTATTCTAGCTAACAGAGCCAAGTATCACTTCCCTAATCTAGCTAGTTTCCACTAATAGTGCTAATCATCACACTATAGTTTAACAAGGCTACTGCCTAAAGTAATTATAACGAATATATTATAATAAGTTATACCTTAAATGGCACTACTGCAGTCCTATAAATCATATCTACATCTGCCATATAGGCACGTGTAAAATTAAGTCACTAATTAACACACGGTAGATATTATTTCCACTAGGCGCTGCAGTGCCCTCACTCCGACTAGAGCATTATTCAAGTCCACCCTAGTTGATCCCAACTCGAGTTTATATGGCAAACTACCCAAGTTGTCCACGTGACGTTATCCTTTTCGCCCCCACACAGGTGTTATTTGGACATATCAGCCATTTGCAAGAATCTATTTTCCTGGCTTTAGTCCTGTCAAAGTTGTCAGTAATTGTTAAGATTTTCAAAACAAGCCAGCAAGTTTATGTCTACTTCCAACAAAGAGTTGCAAATAACCCCGTCAACTTCTCGATGTGCCGGAAACCAAGAATTGACAGATGCACTGTTTTCCTGTCTCTCGCTGCCAATTCCGGTTTGTCTCTGACTGTTGACAACTGTCAAGCTTCTGTTCAGTGGTGACAATCCCAGCAGCCATTTCCGTCTGATGTGTTTATGACTTGTCAAAGTGATATCTGATTCAGCGCACTCACTTCCTCCTCACTCACCACCAAATGTGTATATGGGCTGACCTGATGTAACCTGTGCTGTTTTTCCAGTACGGCTGTTGTGGGCCTAGAAAATACACGCCCAGCAAACGTCGGTATATTTATCTGTTTAACTCATGGCAATCTCGCGACATACACGTTACACTTTTCTTTTAATAAATTAATCTTTATTAATTTCTAGAGGCTAGAGTTGTTGAGTATGTTGCGTTGGGAAGTATGAGAGGGGGCATAGTACGACAGTGAGAGAGTGATAGGAAAAGGTGTCCATAGGCTGATGGAGTGTGTTGGACGGAAGCTGGTGGATTCTCCAGAATATTGAGAGGGAAAAAATATTATAATGTGGGTGTTGGCTCTCTTCACTCCAGGGACGACACTGTAAAGGAGGACACGACAAAGACCATAGAAAGTCATTGTTATAACCAGGAAAAATTATTGCTCTAACTAGGGAAAGCCATTTTTCTAACCATAAAAAGTCATTGAACTAGGAAAGTCATTGCTCTAACCAAGAAAGTCATTGTTTTAACCCAGGAAGCCTTTGCTCTAATCTTTGCTGGGAAAGTTGTAACTGTAAACTGGGAACGCCATTGCTCTAACCATAAAATGTAATTGCTCTAACGAAAGAAAGTATTGCACACAACCAGGAAAATCTACTGCTCTCGGGAAAATCCATTGTCCCAAGCGAAAGCCACAGCTCTAACCCTATACCGTCACCACAAGAACTTTCTACAGACCCCACTTCGTGTTGTGGTTTCTTCATCCTGTCCAGAATCACAATGAAATTGCATGAACTCGGGCAAAATGCTCCAGGTTAGTGTTGGAGCTCGATTCCATTAAATTAACCCCGACCTGGGCCCAGAGATAAACCCTAAAAATACACGTCTACGGCCTCATTAAAACCTATTCATTATCTCCAGCATCCCCATCTAACAGCCCAGGCCCGAAGCATAAAAATGCCCTTATTGTCTTTCCTTAAATGGATTTCCACAGCGGGATCAGAGGACAGGCCACCGATATAACCCCTACACCGAAGCCTTCCTGCGTGATAATATCAACTCATTCAATTACCAATGATAGGCGCCATGCCTTGATAAGTGAGCATTACAATTATGGAAACAGTTTTCTTTCTTAAATCATTCCCGTCCATGAAAGCGGATGCACTCTCTGATACTGCTATTGCGGGTTTCCGTGGCGAAAAGGTTACGGACGCGATTCGTAATCCCGTATACCTGCGTCGAAACACGCTGCGCGCGATTAGGCAGCAGACAGCGTTGCGTTGGTTTGTCTACGAAATGGTATGGGTGCCGGTCGTTCAGAAAGCAATGGCAAACTACTGAACATAAAACTTGCCAATACACCAACAACAGCAAAAAATGCTGGTGTTGACTGCAAACGTCCTGTAAAAGGATATGCAACTATTAAAGATACTGCTATTATAAATCTTTCTGCATGGTATAAGTTACATAAATAAACACACATAGTATTGTTTTCCTTCTCCGTAACCCCGTATATTCTCGGGAGTAACGTAACATGTGCGAGAATCTGCAGCGGTGCTCGCCGCGTTGGTAACTTACGGGGTATGTGAGCCGGTCGCTCAGAAAGCAATGGCAAACTACTGAGCGCAATCTCGCCTAGTACATCAACAGCAGCTGAAAAATCCTGTTGTTGACTGCAACGTCCTGTAAGCGATATGCCAAAAAAAGTATTGTTTGGCCCTCACAGAAGGACAGAAAGAGAAGAAGGAAGTAGAGACTAAAGGATGCACTTGACAACATACAATTTTAAAGCTATAATTACCGACCGGGATTCGAACCTGTCATCTTAAAATGACGGCAGCGCCTAGCTGCAGGAACAAGTGTACTTCGATGCTGTCGTCATTTGGAGGTGACAGATTCCAATCCCGGTCGGTAACTATAGCTTTCAAATGTTATATTGTCTAGTGCCTCCTCTAGTCTCTACTTCCTTCTTCTCCTTCTGTGAGCGCCAAACAATTACTATGTGTATGTATTCAGGCAACTGTCTCAGTGGCCTCAACGGGTTCCCCATTTGATTTCCGGGATGGTATAAGCACTTTAAAACAAGTCCTGCGGCAGGAACTTGGTGTGGGGTTGTGAAGTGCTGGAACCATCATCTTTCTGTAGATCTGAATGCACAAACGGATAGGTGGTCAGCGCTTTCTTCCCACCGTGAACTCGTGTCTGACAACGGCCATGTCCTTGTCAGCACCACGTCCTAACCCTTACACCAACGTGCCGTGCCGGGTGTACGATACTAATTAACTGCTTCAGCTCCGAAGGATAATATATTGCCACATGTGACCTCGCATTTAGACAGAAGGACGATATACCACCGTACTAGGGTCATCGTGGCTATTTGTTTTGTTTCGCGGTATTTTCCGTAATTTCAATGCCGAGTGAACGGAAATGTACCTACTACTACTTCTTGATTTGATTGTGTACCATGTTTGGTCCAAACCTACATTTTGTTTAGCACTGAATCAGTTAAAGTAAAAATTACTCGTACAATAAAGGTTAGTGCACACGCATATAAGATATAGACAAGAAGCAGAAACCACACCCACCCACAAACAAGATAACAAAGGGAAAGACATTTTTTTTTAAATTAGAGAAGGGCATTATTCTAGTATCTTGCGCTTGAAAAAAAAAATGCAACTTTTCTGAAGCAGTCAATTATACTCGGAATGAGCAACAGAGTTTAGAAGATATATATTGGAATTTATTACAAGAATCGTGTATTATTTCCAGCTTCGACACATCATGTTTCACATCCCATCACACCTATGCATGCCGGGAGCGGAAATCTTATCGAATCATTGACCGTCCGCAGTTCCCTTGTAACATTACATGTGGTCGCATTTGGAGTCGTGGCTGTTTGTCCGGACGTCGGTTATTTTTCAAAGATGACAAAATTTACAATCCCAAATATCTACAGAAAATACAAACATATTAAGTGAGAAACCATTTGAGGCCACTAAGACAGCTCACATAAAAAACACATATGTTTTGTTTATCGCACAAAAGTCAATATACGATTTTCGGTCTCATACGATTTTCGGTCGAATACGATTTTCGGTCTAATACGATTTTCGGTCTAATACCATTTTCGGTCTAATGAGATTAAACAACCATACAGGTATTAACAAGCAGGTGTTATCACTCTTCTTTCGCTCTTAACCAACGCACCTGAAATCTTAACTGTATGATATTTTCAAGTTAGTTCGCGGTTTAACCAATTTCTAGCTATATGTTGGCTTGTCCTCTTATCTTCTTTAATATGCTGGCTTGCCCTCTTATCCTATCTTATATGTTGGCTTGTTGTCTTCAGGAAGTTCACGCCCATTTATCTTCACTATATTTAATGTTAGACACTTCTGTACTTATATCTGTAGAGGACGCCCACGCCAGATGACACGGCTTATGATGATGATGATGGTGATGATGATGATGATGATGATGATGATGATGATGATGATGATGATGATGATGATGATGAGATTACTTCGACAGTATGATAATAATATACACTTGTTGTGCGCTTCAAACTGCGAAGCATTAAGATGCGATGCACATTATGAAGCAATTTGCGCCCTTGATTATTCTGGGTCTATCCCATAGCTTGTTCTTGATTGTATCTGGTAGTTTGTAGTCTAGTTTATATATCTTCACTTTTCATATTTTCTTTATCTAGCACAATAGCATGTTTTATGGTGAACTGCGTTTTCTTCGGCATTTCATTAACTATGCCAACCATGTCTAATACGACAACGTAGAAAAAGCAACACATGTCTAAAGCCCAAACCTGACCACATCACCATGTGTAGGAGTCACGGTAGCACGTTTGCCTGTCGGTGCGGTGGTCGTATGATCGAAGTGCGAATGAGACGCGGATTTAAAACTGAACAGGTCGATCCAGCCAAAAACGGGTGCCAGAACATGTTGGAAGTGAAGGCTTTTAGCGTGACGCTGATTTCATCCCCGTATCGAGTACCGAATGGTATGGTAAAATATGAGACGGGCACCATATATCCAGGGTCTCTCAGGGCGAGGAACAGTGCCCTACCCTCTGTTGTTTCACATGTGTGTGTTGTCAGCCTTCCACCAGCGAACAACCTAGTGCGGCCTCCGTCATCCACTGTGATCTCATAAAGTGTGTACAACAAGGACGAGACAATGCTTGAGCCACTTCGCAGCGTGGAGACGGACACCTGATTGACTGGCCAATGTCTATCTATTTCCCTTTATCTTCTTGTGAGTGTCAATCAACACCCATCTATTTAACAACTTTACTATTCAATGGCGATGTAGTGATTAATGCGCTCGACTACCACATTGTGTTCTTCAGTTTGATGCCAAATACAGCTGGCTTGCATATTTCATTTCGACCAGGACAGCTCTGAGGCTGATCCACTTTTATAGAATGGCTGCTGCTGCTGCTGCTGCTCTACTACTACTACTACTACTACTACTACTACTACTACTACTACTACTACTACTACTACTACTACTACTACTACTACTACTACTACTACTACTGCTATTACTGCTGCTGCTACTACTACTTCTACTACTACTACTACTACTTCTACTACTACTACTACTACTACTACTACTACTACTACTACTACTACTACTACTACTACTACTACTACTATTACTGCTGCTGCTGCTGCTACTACTACTACTACTACTACTACTTCTACTACTACTACTACTGCCCCCTTCCACTCC